>PVKZ01008464.1:0-15835 GCA_004027375.1 Macroglossus sobrinus
AAAATGTCTCCTGCATTCTACTTTATGGTTCATTTTAATTTTTGCAACAGCCTTATTAGTTCTCCCAGGCCTATGCTTTACCTTCTACCAGCTTTCCTATACCAAATCTACAATCATATAGATTTCTTCATTTTTGACTTCTCTTAGATCTTCTTTTGCTTATGAACTAGATAATTCTAATAAATTCTAAACTTTATTTCATGCTTCAGTTATATCATCTCATATAACCTCATAGCTATCCTAAGAGATAAGTGCTATTATTATGACCATGTGTTATAGTGAGAAAAATATGGCATAGAGAGTTACTTAATTTGCGAAAGGTGACCTAGCTGGTAAGTGTACCTACACCATATATTTATAGCAAGGCAGCCAGAGTCCAGAGATCCACTTGCTTGGCTAGTTCACCAGTAAGCCCTAGCATGGCATCAAGGTCACCCTGGACAGCCTCATTGCCTATTGGCAACCTCCCCATATGGGAAACATCCCACTGTTTCCAAAAACAGTATGTTATTCACAACTCTTCTACTTTGCACATGTTTTCTGTAGCTTGTAGTGGTCTTCCTGCCCTCCTCTGCTTACTAAAAATAGCTCTCTTAAACTACAATTCATATGTGACCTCTCTCTGAAGCTTCCCCAAACCTCCCTGGCTATGTTAGTCATTTCTTCCAGATTCACATCTCATTATATTGATATGAGGTTTTTGTTTTGTTGGTTTTTTTCCTGGCTTTAGTAAAAAATAATAGACAAGTAGTTGCTCATACTTACATAGTTACAATTCAATGAGTGCTTTCAATATAGTTGATATATAATAATAATAGTTTCAGTTGTACAGCATAGTAATTAGAGATCTATTTAACTCACAAAGTGATCGCCCCACTAAATCTAATGACCTTCTTTCTACTTACATATATTTATTATAACATTGTTAACTATTTTCCTTCTGCTACACTCTATATCTCCATGTAACTATTCATTTGTACTTCTTAATCCCTTTGCCATTTTTCACTGTGCTCCCAACTCCACTCTCATCTAGTAGCCCTCAAATATTCTCTATGTCTATGAGTTTATGTCTGTTGTTGTTGTTGTTTATTTTGTTCTTTATATTCCACATGTATGTGAAATCATGTCTTATTTGTCTTCCTCTATCTGACTTATTTCATTCAGCGCAATACCCTCTATGTCCATCAAGGCAATGTCTTTTTCCATCCCCTTCCTTTTAGTCTGTGTGTCCTTTAATCTGAAGTGAGTCTCCTGTAGACAACAAATGTAGGGGTCTTGTTTTCATATTTATTCATCCACTTTATTTTGGTTGGAGCACTTAATTATTTTCCATTTGAGGTACTTATTGATAGCAATGTGGTTATTACCATTTTTTTCTCCTTATTTTTTTCTCCTTATAAATGTCCCTCCAACATTTCCTGAATACTGGCTTTGTGTTGGTAAATTCCCTTAGCTTATTTTTGTCTGGGAAGCTCTTTATCTGTGCTTTGACTCTAAATGATAGCTTTGCTGGATAGATTTCTTGGTAGTAGATCCTGGGTTTTCATCACACTGAATAATTTTTTTTGTGCCAAGCCCTTCTGTCCTGCATAGTTTCTTTTGAGAAATCAGCTGCCAGTCTTATGAGTGCTTCCATATAGGTAACTGACAGCTTTTCTTTTGCAGCTTTAAAAATTCTCTTTGTATTTAACCTTTGGTATTTTAATTATAATGCATCTTGGTGTGGGCATCTTTGTGTTCATCGTTTTAGGGGCTTTCTGAGCTTCCTGGGGTTGTATGTCTATATCTTTCACCAGGTTATGAAGTTTTCCATCAATTCTTCAAATAGATCTTCAACCTCTTGTTTTCTTTTAGGTACCCCTATGATATGAATATTTTTTATACTTAATTGTGTCCCATAGGCTCCTTAAATTATTGTCTTGGCTTCTTTTTTTGCCATTCTGATTGAGTGTCCTTGGCTTTCCACCCTCTGTATCAGTGGTTCGATCTTCTTTATCTACTCTGTTGATTCTCTTTTATACACTCATCTCCGATCATGTGTTCTTCATTTCTGACTGATTCCCTTTAATGTTCCATTTTTATGTTTTTTTTTTATTTCTTTGTTAAAGTTCTTGCCGAGTTCACCTACTCTTCTCTTAAATTTACTGAGCATCTTTATAACCAGTGTTTTGGACTCTGCATCTAGTAGATTGCTTTACTCCATTATTCTGGGATCCTTGTTCTGTTCTCTCATATGGTTTTGCTTCTTTGTCTTCCCATTTTGTCTGCCTTTCTGTGTCTGTTTTGATGTACTAAGCAAAGCTGTTAAGTCTCCTAGTCTTATTAGTGTGGTTTTGTGTAGTAGGTGTCCAGTGGCATAGTACTGAGAGTGGTTCTGCTGTAGGTCAAGTTTAACCACAGCCTATGTTTAACTATGCCCCTCTGTGGCATCTGTTAATATTTAGCAAGCAATCATCAGATGCTATGCTTATAGTTGCTTTAAGAGGCCTCACCAGAAACTGAGGCCAGTTGCCACATGTGTGGGTCTTGGGGCTGGCTTGGCAAGGAGCGTCAGACTCCTTGAGTACAAACTGCATGTGGCTTGAATGGGGCCTGAGTAGGGGCAGGAGGAGTTTCAGAGAATTATCTGGGCAAAGTAACCTTTGTTATTCAGTTAGATGACATCTCAGCTATGGCAGTGCTAAGTCAGCACACTGGGAGTGGGGAGGACTCAAGAAAGAAACAATGGATACCACCAGCACTGCTACATGGGAGAGAGCCTCGCCTCTGGCTCTTGCTCTGATAACTCAGTGTCCCCCCGTAAGTCCCTGGTGCTACCCCCTCACTCCCCACTCCACTCTCTACCATGCAGCTGACCTGGTGCTGGTGCTAAGAGCAAGCAGGTCTGCCACTGAGAAAGTCCACTTGCAGACACAGTCTCTTTAATAGGTGGAAGCCGCTGACATAACTTGTGTCCCACTCACCTGTTTGGGACCGGGAAGCCTCATGTCTTTGACCCCTCCTATGTTCTACCATTGCAGGGTAATTTCTTATTTCTCAACCTGGTTGTAGTGCTTCTGTTAATCTAGGTCTCAGTTGACTTTGCTTGCTGTTCGCTCCGTATTTCTGTCACAACTTTGATGTGGTTGCAAGAGGGATGAACATAGCCTCTATCATCTACGCCATTTTTTCTCTTCCTGTTTTTTTTTTATTCCTATACTAGAAAGGGCAGAGACATGTTTTAAAATTTTGTATCCCCTAACTTGCAGCCTAAGCCTAGTGAGTGTGCAAGTTTTACTATGGTTAGTTCAAAGGCTTCGGAAAAAATGGAATCCCATATTCTCCAGAAAGCCTACATGATTTTACTTCACTTATTTATTCCTATTTATTACACTGCTTTCTCTATATAGCATTTATTTTATTTTCACATGTACCAAAGGTAATTGGCTGCTCTCTAAATAGATTTTAAGAATCTTGTCACATAGTAATGTGGAGGCATATACAGATGCTTTCCACATATTTGCTTAATTTAATTTTAAGAAGGTGAACAAACAAAAACCTTCAAATTCCAGGAGTGTTTGCTTAGAGCCAAAGAGAAAGAAGCTATCTTTTAAAATTCTATGTGTAACCATCACTTACTGGAATATTGAATTACATTAGATCAATATAAATGGTCATCTAGCAATGGGCATATCAGAACAGTTAGAAGAGCTTTATGAAAACAATACATCTCCACTTATAGCTACCACAGTTGTCATTAAGCCTAAAAAGAGAAATCTCTAGGATATGAAGGTATGTGTATGCTGCACAATCTTTTTCATTAATTTTAGCTGAGAACATCTGACTTCTATGATACTTTCCATATATGTTCATAGTAAACTTTAAAAAAAATACATTCTAAAACAGTAGTGATGGAAAATAATGTCAATACAGAATTATTTTCATTCTTCCCAATGACCCTGAAAGGTATTAGAGACCAAAATGCATATAACTTTTTTTTCAGTTCTGCCGTTTGTTTTTCCCAAGCCTTATCCTCTTTATTCACCTGGCTTTTGCTTTGAGTTCACCTTCCTATTTTCTGTTTTCAATTCTGCAAAGTCTTCCCCTTACCGTTTTCTGGATTCCATCTCTACCAGGAGTAGGGAATTAATAAGATTCTTAATTGCTAGCTTATCTGTGCCCATTGTTTCTTTACTATCTACTAATAGGCTATAAGTATTCACAGGTACTTGATTATTAGAACATATATAATAATGTTCACTGCAAAGAGTAACAAAACTCTTAAATTTAAACCTCCCACAGAAGGGAAATCACCTCCCAGTCTCTTAAAATAATAAGGTAGCTAGGCTGAAGGAAGACCTTACAGCATCACAACTCAGGTATGAGTTTCTGCAGTTCTTCCTCTGATTGCATGTATCTCATAACTCAGGGATAAGTTTTAAGGCAATTGTTCCCTTTGACTGACAGTAATGAGCCCCTCGCAATAAGAGTCTCATATAACATAAAAGGTTGTATCGTCTCTGTTCTTTTAGAATGGAACCCAGTACAATAAAAACCAGTACAGAATTGTAATGGGAGTTCTGGTGCCACTGGAGATCATGATCTCTAGACTACCACTTTAGGTACTAGGAATCTTGTGCTCTGTGGGTCTATCAACCAATGTGATGTCCACAATTTTTTTTTCTTAAATCATGACATACCACAGAGACTTTTCAGTGATTTTATACTTATTTTTATGAATACCAACTGAAATAATGTAACTCAAGTTAAAAATATATATTGGGACATATATGATTCCCTCAGGGATATTTTTACTTCCTGTACAATATAATTTATTTGATAATTCTGAATATTTGCCAGATCCCTCAGATCTCCTCTGCCCTATATAAATGTCAAGGGAATGGCAAGAATTGAGAAGCTATTGTCTGGGGAAACATTCAGAAGAAGGTGAGTAGGAAGAAAATGATCACATAGTATGAACACTGTGATTTCTTTCTCATGAGTCTATTCTGCTGGGGAGGAACTTACTGAAAAAGAAAATCCCCAGTTACTGCACTGCCATTCATGGTATCCATAATTGCCAGTCTAATTAGCTTGGCATTCAAATTCTTCCACGATCACTACTATCTTCCACCTAATGCGCTATCAATCTTCTCTCCAATATGTACTTTCAGAATCTTAATACTTTAGGCAAACACACTATTTCCTGATGGAATTCTGCACTTTCCTTGCTCTGTACTCTCTTCTGTTTGAAAATCTCTTCCTCTGACTTTACTCCCCAAACTCTTGCCCGTTCTTTAAGGTCCAGCACAAATTCTACCTCATCCATGAAGCCATTTGCTTGAATAATGTATATAAGCTGAGAGAGAAATTATAATGATTAAGAATGAATTCTATAAGGAGAGGCACTTTGGATGGCTTCCACTGGACACCAGAACCTCAAAACTAACAGATTAGCATAGTAATCTAGGAAGCTATACATAGAAATAAACTGGTACATTTGAAGCTAGGTAGACAATTTAGTGCCTTTCATAGATCTCCCTTACCAGGCCAGTGGCATTCCACCAAACCTCTTTGAGAGAACTCTGCTGATGTATTGTTTTGATAATTGCTCTTGGTTGTAAGAAACATAATTGACTGGAAATATCTGAGAGTGCATGTCCTCACTCCCATGGTAGCCCTTAAGCCAGTAACTTAATGATACAATAATCTATTTTAAAAAAACAACTAAAACATCCTGCTGTTACAAGGCAAAACGACTTTGTAGTGCCATTCATACTCCAGAGCCCCATGTAAGATGAGACTGAAGCTATACTTCAGCAGAGCCCATACTTTTATCTGGCTTCTCCCTATGCCTTATCTTGCTTCTCTCTCACCCTTATAGTTTTCCTCTGAGATCACTGATCACTAAATCACTTGCATAAGAATTGCTGTCCAAGGCTCTTCTTTTGGAGAACTTGTCACAAGACACAGTCTCAACGCATACACAGAAATGAAGATGATATACTTTATTTATGCACACTCAAAACTTAAAGAACAATGAAGTGTAAGCATCAGGTTATGAATGGTTGCCCAAATTCCTTCTCAATGAAGGACTTGTTATACATAACTCTTAATCATTACTGCCAGTCATATAGTCATATATAGTAATTTCTGACTATGGGTCTTATTTTACTTGCTCTGTTGGGATTTCTGCTTCCTGCTAAATGGCCCTGATTACTAGAGATGGGTATTGTTTCCTTATGAATCTATTTAGAGGAGAGTTACTGAATTGTAAGTTTATATCATTGATTTTCTATGGATGTATGAAAATATCTGCTAAAAACAGATGGAGCTGCATGTCACTACTGCTTTGTGTCTCCCTAAATCATCACTCTGTCTTTGTTATTACCTTCATCCTCTACTCTTTCAAGTGCAGCGTAATTCAGATACAGCAAGGATAACAAAAATAACTGTCATTTCCTGCTAGAAAATTGAGCTACAGATACTGCAGCTTCCTCTCAATTAGGAGAAAATTTGTAAATGTTAGATTTTCTTTATAACACTTTTAAACATCTTGCTAGATACAGTGACAAGAGCATTTAATCAATTCATTCATTAAAAAAATTATATTGACTGCTTTTACATTCCAGGCACTGTTCAAGGCTATGGGAAATAAAACTAACAAACAGCCAAAGATGTCTGACCACATGGGATTTATTTTCTAGCATCTTCAAAGAAAGAAGATAAGAAACTATGGTCTAGCATTACTTAATAGGTCAAAAAATTAAAAGAGGAAAGAATATTTCAATAACCCTGTCAAGCAAAGTAGTCACCAAATAATCTCAAATTATTTAAACTCCCTCTACTAGCTTCTAGCTAGAGAGAGGAAGATCAATAGTGGAGATGCAAAAAAGAGATAGCAGAGACAAAACAAGTAAATTAAGCTGGAGTAGAAATTACTTTTAAGGCCAATTTTCTTTAATGCAAAAATAATTCAATATGATTGATGTTATTTTCTGGAAGACAAAAAAAAAAACCTCTCATCTGATAGTAATGCTCTGTATTATTCATTTTAATAACTTAACAACCACAACATTTCCATCACCTTCTAACAACTTCTCATGTCTATTTTTCATGTCAGTTCATGCTTCCCTCTGCCCTGGCCTCAGATAACTGCTGATTTGCTTTTTGACAATATAATTTACTTTTTCTAGAGTTTTATCAAGTAAAATCACATAGTATATGCTCTATTGTATCTGACACCTTTCTATCAATGTAAATTTTTCATTCATGTTCTATCAGTAATTGGTCTCTTCTACTGCTATTATTCCAGTATATGGTATACCACGTTTTTATCCACTGCCTGTTAGTGGGCTTTGAGGTTGTTTCAAGTTTGAAGCTTTTGTGAATAAAGCTGCTATCTATGAAACTTCAAGTAATATTGGCAAGGATATGTGTTTTCACTGTCTAATTTAAATTCAGATATGTGGGCATGCTGGATAGGTGTGTATTTACATTTTTAAGAAACTGTAGACAGTTTTCAAAAATTATTGTATGGTTTTATATTCCCACATGTGGAATTGAGAATTCCAGTTGCTTCCAAACCTTTGGTAACGTTTGTTATTGTTATTTAAGTTTAGCTATTTGATGGTTGTATATTGGTATTTTAATTTGTATTTCTCTGGTGTCTCACATTGTTAAGCATCTTCTCATGTGTTTATTACTAATTTGTATATCTCCTTTTCCAAGTACGTGTTCAAAGCCTTCCCCCACTTAAAAGATTAGGCTTTTTGACTTCTTTTTATGTAGTTCTAGGTGTTCTTTATATATCCTATATATATATTCTACAGCTGTTTCTCATAAATATGTATTGAAAACATTTTCTCCTTTTCAGTGTGCTAGAGTTTTTGTTTGATTGAAGAGCAAATGTTTTCAATTTTGATGAAGTCCAATGTCATTTTTGTTATTTTTTTATGTCTGTGTCCTATCTATTTTTTTGCCCATTGTAAAGTTACAAAGATTTTATTATATTTAGCCGTAGAAATATTACAATTTTGATTTTGCATGTATATCTGTGATAGTTTTGGAGTTAATTTTTATGTATGGTATGAAATCAGGATTATTGTTTGTTATTTTCTATAATAAGAAGTTTTTCAAGTAATATATACTAAGACCTTTTTCTTCATTGATTGCCATTTAACATCACTTCAAAATAAATTGGCTGATATATATCTATATCTATTTCTATATCTATCTATATCTATATCTATCTATATCTAATCTATCTATTTATCTATCTATAAAATACATATCAGGATCTAGTTTTAGATTGTCTTTTCACTTCCTTTGACCTGTATGTCTAACATTTCACCAATACCATGCTGTAATGATTACTTTTGTTTTATGGTATATCTTGAAGTCATATTGTGCTAATCTGCCAACTTTTTTTGAAACTATTTTCACTATTTTGGCTAATTTGCATCTCCATATAGAATCAGCTTCTCTATTTATATAAAATGTTCTTCCAGGATTTTTGTCCATATTGTATTAAATCTAGATCATTTGGAGAATTAGTGTCTTAATGATTGGGTCTTCCAATCCATGAACATAGTGTATGTTACTCCATTTATTTGTCTTTATTTCTCTCATCAGTGTTCTGTAATTTTTAGGAGAAAACTGGTGCATAGATTTTTATAAATTTATTTCTAAATATTTATGGGTTTGCTATATTATAAATGTATTTTTCTGTTTTAATCTTTTCAATATTTGCTGCTATATTAAATACAAAACTGTTTATTATCTTTTATTTCTGCAGTATTACTAAATAAGTTATAGTATATGTTTTGTGGATTTCTTAGAATTTCCTGCATAAACACTTACCTGCAGATGAAGATAGTTTTTTCCTTCCTTTTTCATTTCTATGCCCTTTCTTACTTTTGACTGCTTTATTTCAATAACTGAAATTTCCAATATAATGCTCACTAAAAGTGCTGAGGTTTGACTGCGATGCCCTTTCCCAAAATGCACTTGGAAGCCAAAAGATGTGGGATTGCTAAGAATTATATGAGCTAAAAGTGTGTCATGGATGTTCTTTACCCATTGTTGGTGTTATTTTCCTCATTTCCCTTTTTCTGATTTCCTTCAGGTGTTCTGAAATTTTTACATTCTATTTTTATTTTTACATTGACATTAATTGACATTAATGACTTTTTGCATTACAGTTTTACTCATTGCTCTCAGGATAATATGTGTTCCTACATTTCTAGTTTACCTAAAGTTAATAATGTAGTAGTTTACATAAAATATAGAGATCCTGAGACCTTGTATAATTATTTTCCTCCTTCTGCCTTTATGTTAATGTCATGTCATATATCTCTCTATGAAAAGACTTCAGAAGAATATATTATAATTTTTACTTAATGAGTTTTATGTATTTTAAAGAAATTGATAAGAATATATGTGTACAGTAAACCAAGGATTTTCTATTTTAATTTTCTTAATTCATTTCTGAAAATCAAACATTTCCATTTCCTCACTGATGTCTTCCTCTCTGGTTGTATGATCAAGGTTACTGTTATAGCAAGAGTAATTTGATTACTCTTAGATATTTGAAAGGCTAGATAGAACCTTTTAGAATTGTCCAGCTTAAAAATGGGGGGTGGTATGCTTTTGTACTGTCCTCCAGCCTCCATGAATTGAATTTTCCCCTGGGAAACAATGAGATATCACTTTATACAAGTCAGAATAGGTATCATTAGTAAGTAAAAAAATAACAAGTGTTGCTTTAACTGCTTCCACACTGGAATATACTTGTCTGTGGACAAAACAGTTCATTATGGCTTCCCAGAAGGCCTTCTGTTTCAGAGAAGAAGAGGACTACTACAGTAGAAATCTGATGGTTAGTATTGGATGTGGGAGACTGACAATATGAATCAGAATCACATAGCACGAATTGTTTGGATTCCTCAATTTCAGTTTTCCCATCTTAAAAATGATAATAATAAAATTTCTTACTTCATAAAATTATACTGTGGATTAAAAATATGCAAAATGTTAAGCACATTTCTTGCCAAAAAGTTAATTTTGAGTGAATATTGGTTATCATTATTTTCCTGGTAGTAAACCAAGTTATTCAAAAGTGGAATGCCAGGAGTTGAGAAAGGAAAATTTCAAATGAACAACAACAAAAAATGACATACTGAATGACAGAAGATATTGGCAAATGATATATCCAATAAGGGGTTAATATCTAAAGTATATAAGGAACACATACAACCTAATAACAAAAAATAAATAATTGCATTTAAAAATAAACAGAGGAACTAAATAGATTTCTACAAAGAAGACATACAGATAACCAAAAGAAATATGAAAAGATGCTCAATATTACTAAGCATCAGGAAAATGCAAATCAAAACCACAATGAGATATCACTTTATACAAGTCAGAATGGGAATTATCAGAAAGTAAAAAATAAGTGTTGCCAAAAATGTGCAGAAAATAAAATATTTGTGCATCATTGGTAGGATTGTAAATTGGTATACCCACTATGAAAATCAGTTTGGAGGTTCCTCAAAAAGTTGACAATAGAACTACCATATGACTCCATGATTCTACTTCTGGATATTTATCTGAAGAAAATGAAAGCACTAATTTGAACAGATAAATACACCCTTATTTTCATTCAAGCATCATTGTGATAGCCAAGATATGGAAGCAACCATAATGTCAATGACAGATAAATGGGTAAGGAAGATTTTATAATGAAATATTTTTCAATGATAGGAAAGAATGAAATCTTGCCATTTACAAAAACATGAAAGGGCCCACAGGGTACTATGATACTTGAAATAAGCCAGACAGAGAAAGACAAATACCATATGATCTCACTTATATGTGGAATCTTAAAAATGAAACAAATAAAACAAAACATAAACAGACTCATATGTACATAGAAAAGATTGGTTGCTGGGGAGGGAGGTAAAAAAGGTAAAAGCGAGTAAGAGGTACCAACTTCCAGTTATAAAAATAATCCATGAGGATGTAATGTAAAGCACAGGAAATATAGTCAATAATATCATATTCTATATGGTGACAGATGACTAACTAGACTTATTGTGGAGATCACATCAGGAAATCAATAAATGTCAGATCACTATGTTGTACACTTGAACCTAATATGATAATGTATGCCAACAACAGATTAATAAAAAGCTTTTAAAAATTAGAGAAATAAAATTAGGATTCACAAGAGAATTAGGTAAGATTAAACCTAGAGTGGAAGACACCTGTATTCCACTACCATCCACCTATACCATAAGTGATTACCCCAGGAGGCAACATCTGAGGTTACTGACAGTGAGAGACTATTCCTTAACTGGAATTCATCCACAGACTTTTTTTCTTTAAAGTTAGATACAACTTTCAAATCTCATTTTTTCACATTTGATATAATAAATAAATATAAATATCTTAAAATTTGTTTTATTTAAAATTCAGTTTTACATCAAGTTCCACCCCATATGTCCCCAAAGTAATTAATGGTACTCTTAAAATATCAATAGAAAATATTTATCAACAAACACACACTGAATGGATAAAGCTAATGGATAAAGCTTTATACCTGAACTTTAGTATTGAGTATTTTTAATCTGAAATATCAAAGTAAACATGGAACCAGTATTTGTCTATGAGACAATTTATTATATTACACTCTAATAATTATTAAATGAAAGTCATACAACTATGTGTGAACACCTAGACAGAAGCAAAAGAATAAATTGACCGTATGGGAACTGACAGAACACTGGAAGATTAGTTTGTGTATGTGTGGATTGAACTGCTTGCTCAATATCCACTATGGAACATAATGATGCTACATGATGTTGCTGAACTCTCATTCCAATCTCTAGGATCTTCAGAGATTTATCCCCAAAGGAAACAAAAACTAAAGGTAATGCTATAACTACAACGACTTTGATCTGTTACTAAAAGATGAATGACTTCTTATTCTAAGAGGTAAGATTTTCCCTTTTGTTATGGAATCTGATGTACTGACATTCATTTACTGTTTGAAAATACTTTACTCCCTAAAATTATATCTGTACTCACAAGTCATAGTTGTGAAATAGAGCAGATGTAATAAAGCAATCAGCTAGCAAGCTGAATAGCTGAATAGCTGTTTCCACCATTAGTTCATGTGTAAACAGGCATAATCTAAGTTACCAGGATTCCTGTTTATTTACCCATAAGATAGAAACTCATATCGTCTTTCAACACTACCCAAAATTGGCACTCTCCAATAATGCTAATTCACTGTCTCTGAGATACCCTGGGCCTTTATTGATATGTAAGAATTTGAAGATTTAAATGGAAGATTTAAAAATTTAAAGGCATTACAAATATCTGTGCAGAAAGACTGACTTTGTTTCTCTCTCTGAAGGCTTTAGCATGAAGGCAATGACACATAGACAAAGCTCAAGGTACAAAGTCAGAAAATGTAGACATGAGTATCAACTTAGCCAAAAGCTGGGTGATCCATTTTCAATGATTAGTCTACATTTGATTCGGCCATATATTATGTTGAAAATAGAATTATTTCACTTTACAGAACTTTCATTAGAAAACATTGTTACAGTAGAAAGTAATTTGATGTAGTTTAATTATCTTCTGAATATCAATCATGCTTTTTGCAGTGATTATATTAATATTGTAATCCTTTGATAAAACAGTAATATTCTGAATTACAAGTATTTTTAAAGTACCCAATAAATATACAACAGATGATCTCATTCATAACTTAATTTGAAATTCCTATCTGAATTAGTATCAGGAAAAAAAATCTTATTTAACTGACAGATATTGTGAAATGGAAAAATAATTATGTGCTTCTTGTATATGTGACTTCCAGGCGGCTTAAAAAACAATCTGTGGTCTGCTCAATGTCAGACATACTGATTTCACATTGAGCATTATTGAACTTCATTTGTTCCATAATCACTAAAGAAGTGGGTACTTAGACTTCCTGGACTTCATGCTCTGAATTCAACCACTTGCCATGGAACCTTGTTAAGTTACATAACTCCTTCCCCTTTCAGATTCAGTTTACTCATCTATAAAATAAGTATTATTTTAAGAGCAATTGACTATATACTGTTGTGTGTGTGTGTGTGTGTGTGTGTGTGTGTGTGTGTAACTCCTAGCCCTGTGCTTACCATTTAGTAAGCATGTAGTAAATGTTAGCTATTAACAAAGTCTTTATAATCAATAATAAAGTAATAGCATTATACGGTGTCAGATGGTTGCCTGACTTATGATGGTGATCACTTCTTTGGGGATATGAGTAACTATGGTGTGCACCTGAAACTTATAAAATATAGTGTGATAGCTAAAGTATAATAAAAATCATAAGAAACAATTTCTTTATTACAATATATATTATAGTATACATATTACACACAATATATATTACTACATATATATTTACAAGCATTTTTGTTATTCTCACCAGTATTACATCATTTATTCTTTGAACTCAATGCCACTTTAAGTGCATATGTGAAAAAATATATATCTATGTATGAAAATGACATTATTCTTTCTGGAGTTTCTGCTAAAATAAATTTTTAAAGATAGACTCATTATTGCATGTAAATATGCATTGATGCCTGAATACCTTTATTTATAATTACTAACTATATCTGTATTAAAAATGTATAAGTTATTTAATGTAATATTTCATTACAGGTTCTTTTGGTAGCAGCTACGTTAACTCATGGATTCCTTAGGAGATGGAAACCATACAGATGTAAAAAGTTTCATTTTATTGGGCTTAACTGCTGACCCAATCCTTCGTGTCATACTCTTTATGATCATCCTATGTATCTACCTGGTGACCATATCTGGCAATCTCAGCACAATCATTCTTGTCAGAATCTCTTCTCAGCTCCATCATCCTATGTATTTTTTCCTGAGCCACTTGGCATTTGCTGACATCTGCTTTTCAAGTTCTGTCATGCTTGTAAATTTCCTGGTGGAGAGAAATACAATCTCCTATCATGGTTGTGGCATCCAACTAGGTTCAGTTGCTCTCTTTGGGACAAATGAGTGCTTTCTTCTGGCTGCCATGGCATATGATCGCTTTGTAGCAATCTACAACCCTCTGTTTTATTCAACCAAGATGTCTACAGAGGTTTGTGTTCAGATCCTCATAGTGGCTTATGTAAGTAGTCTTCTCAATGCTTCCTCATTTACTATTTGCTTCTATCTTTTACTCTTCTGTGGATCCAACCGAGTCAATCATTTCTTCTGTGATTTTGCCCCTTTAATTGAACTCTCCTGTTCTGACAGTAGTATCCCCTCAGTCGTGCCCTCATTTACAGCTGGCTCCATCATTGTGTTTACAGTGTTTGTCATAGCCACCTCCTACATCTATATCCTCATCACAATACTGAAGATGCGTTCCAATAGAGGGCGTCACAAGGCCTTCTCTACGTGCACTGCCCACCTCACAGCAGTCACTCTATATTTTGGGACCATCACTTTTGTTTATGTGATGCCCAAGTCCACCTTCTCAACTGACCAGAACAAGGTGGTGTCTGTGTTCTACATGGTGGTGATTCCTATGCTGAACCCCATCATCTACAGTCTCAAGAACAATGAGATTAAGGGGGCTCTGAAAAGAGAGCTTGGCAGAAAAATATTATCCTAGAGAACTTGATATTCTGTAGGATTTTATATAATAACATTATAAATATAACAATAAAATAAAAGTTAGTGCTTGTGGACTGAATATATTCATCCATATGTCATTTACCTGTGTGGAGATTTTTAGTGAAGGGGGATAATTTTTTGATATAATGTAAATTCAAGGCGCATAGTGAGTTATCTTTAATAACATTAAATTAAATAGCTTTGGAAATACATATTGGTTCACATGAAAAAAATTTCAAATCTGTTGTAATCCTTTAAAAGTTTAATTTATATGTTTTTTGAAAGCTGTTCTCTGCCATAAGTTAAGATTATAGGACCTCCGAACCTTTAGGCTGGATCCATTATCAATAGCATTTTGTTCTGGAGTGAGTGTGATAATTATAGTTATGACCAAGTACATTCTAAGAGCAAATGACAAAGCGGAACTCAAAGAAAATTGGTAGAAATGTTTTTTTTTTCTTGCAGGAAGTTTATCTGTAGAGGATGACAGGGCTTGTGAATCCCTAAAATGCTGAACTGTCTTCCTATTCACTGGCTCCAGTCATCTCATAGCAGTTCCCCAAGGGAAAACAGGATGAGATGTTCCTGACTGATCTGTGAATTCTGTCAAGTTGAAACAGGCGATTTCTGTTGAGAATGAGAGGGATTCCTGACCTCCCTGAGTGGAGCAAACCCTTGGAGTGACCTGCTCATGGGCAGGCCTACATCCTGCTCAGGAAACTCAAGGGAATTGAATTGTTTCTTCCCTGAATTTGGGACTGACCCTCAGAGAGGCTTATCCAACCTCTATATGATACAATAGCAACATTTATTCACCTTTTCTGTCCCTTCTTTAGATTTTGAGATGCAAAATGAATCTTTTTGACAGATTCAATGGGCATTAATCATTTCACTCATCCCTTTGTTCTTTTATAGATTAAAAATTAATATTAAAGAATCCTTTTATTCCAGGGATTGTCCTAGGATTTTGGAAATAGAAGTGACAAGCATCCAAAGCTATGTGCCCTCACAGAATTTGTCTTAGAGCAAAAGACAGACAATCAAACTATCAAGTTAGTGATTCCAACTATTCAAAGGGGATGGTGGTATGGAGAAAGAAAAAATCAGAACACGGTAAGGAAAATTAACATGCTAGAGCCAGGGAACGTTCAATGCAGATCTT
>PVKZ01008465.1:0-15725 GCA_004027375.1 Macroglossus sobrinus
CGCGAAAGAAAAAGCTACTCAGAAAGAAGATGCGAGGAGCCCCCTGAGGAGGCCCCTGCAGGTGGAGGCTGAGGGGGCAGGGAGGCTGACCACTAGCT
This sequence comes from Macroglossus sobrinus, assembly GCA_004027375.1. Taxonomy (NCBI): domain Eukaryota; kingdom Metazoa; phylum Chordata; class Mammalia; order Chiroptera; family Pteropodidae; genus Macroglossus; species Macroglossus sobrinus. The sequence goes on from PVKZ01008465.1 coordinate 99, forward strand.
TGACTGCCCGGGCCCCAGGATGCAATCAGTCCAGGCTTCAGTGTGGCCCACTTTTGTCATTCTTTTGTTTTAAAGAACATCTTGGAGCCAGGCAGGAAGCAAGGGTATGTGGCGGGCGGGGTGGGGGGCCGGGGGTGCAGGGATGGAGGTAGAGCTCAGCTCCCTTGCCTCAGCCTGAGTCCCCAGAGTCACGGCATTAAAATGAAGGAAACGCTGGAAAGGGGGGGGGGGCTTTTATTTATTCACACCAGAGCAGAACAAATGAGCAGATTTAATAAGAATAAGCTGAGACTCCACGCCCTTAAAGCAACAGACAGCAAGCAGTGTGATCTGGGGTGGGCGGGGCTCTGCATTTTGCCTGGGAAAACCCCTCAGATGGATGGATGCCTCCCTCCTGCCAACACACTGGAGGGCAAGGGTGTGTGCGTGTGTGCACGCATGCACGCATGCCTGCACATGCGTGTGTGTGTCCTCTCCACCAGGCGCCCCCAAGACTCACCTCCCTACCAACCACATGATCAACACCCATGAGCCAGTGTGCCCTCCCCCCGGGGACACAGAGGCCAGCGGCCCCTTGTCCGTCTTTCCAGGAGCAAGTCAGGCCCGCCAAACATGGCATGCCACCCGTTCCTGGCCACCACCGCACTGGGCGTCTCGCTCCCCGCCCAAGGGGCCGGCGACAAAAAGCGAGCACTTCCGGTTCCTCTTGGGAAGCTCCTTGCATGCATTCCTGCATGCATTCCTGCATTCCTGCATTCATTCATTCATTCATTCTCCGAATATTTACTGAGCACCCCGTCCCTGCCAGGCTCTCCCCGGACGCTGGGGCAGCGAGCACCCACGGCGAAGCCCTGCCCCACGGAGCCCGCCTCCCGGGGACACAGAACCGGAGCCCGGGCTCACGTCTTGGCTCCATCGCTGACCAGCTGTGAGACCTCGGATCCGTTACGGGCCCTCTCTAAGCCTCGGCATGGGGACAAACGGGCAGAGAACGCCGGCTGCCTCCACGGCTGCCCAGAGGATTAAACCGGATAATCCCGGTTGAGGACCTTGGCCCGACACCGGACACACGGGAAATGCTCAGCAGACGTATTATGCATGTCGTGTCCAGAGCAGAGGCCACAGGGAAGACCCACCGGTCACCACAGGGCTCCCCACTTTTGCAGCCTCCCATGAGCACCCTCACTCTGCCGTGTCCTCACACCACCACCCCCGGTTTGTCGTAGGAGGCCTGCCCTCCCGCTGAGCCCGTGATGGAACCCACACACAGAAGGGCCTCACGGGGACCCCACCTCCCACCCCGTGCCTCAGGCCCCCCTGCAGCGAGGTTTGGTCCCCTCCAGTAACGGGGGGCTCATTCCTCCTAAACTTCCTTAGCAAGAAGAACTGACGTCACCGTCACCGTGAGCCCTACGGAAGGACCCGCAGCTCACCTCTCAGTGACAAGAATGACGAGACCCCCCCAACTCCCACCGTCTCCCAAGAGCAGAGGACAACCATCGCCTGTGACACGGCAGCCATTTTTTCGGAAATGACATTGCAATTTACATTCACTTATTCCTTCAACAGATACTCCCGAGCGCCACCTCTGCCAGCCCCGTCCCAGGCTCTGGGGACGGGGTGCTGAGCACCACGCCGGCCTTGACCTCAAAGGGCCTGCCCTGCACTGAGAGACTGGAAGTGAAGCGCCCAACGCATCTGTGACGGGTCAGGTGGTGACAGGAGGAAACACGAGGGCAGAGAGTGGAGGGACGGGAGGGTGACAGGTGACAAGGTGACAAGGTGACACCAGAGCCGAGACCTGAAGCAAGCCAGGAGGCAGGCCGCAGCAGGATCGCGAGGACGGGCGTCCAGGCAGGGGGCCGGCCGGTGCCGAGGCCAGGAGCTGGCGTGGGCCGACGTGGGCAGGCTGCACACCTCCAACTCCCGTGATGCCCCGAGCATCGCAAAGGCACTTGTCCTGCGTCCAGAGACCACAAGCCAAGCTACTCATGCCCGTGGAGACCTCGAATCCAGCCCCGGCCTCGACTCACTGTGTGACCTGACGCTGGCCTCTCACCCTCTCTGGTCTCGGGTTCACCCACAGCTCATCGGGGCTGAGCGTCCTCCAACGAGCCAGTGCCAGGGGAGTGGGGCCCCCGGGGCGCGGCCCGGCCTGCCAGGCCGTGCAAGACGCACCCACCACCCCTCTCTCCCCCGCGCCAGCAACGCCACCCAGGATTGGTACCGCTGCCAAAACGGCTATTAACCCAGTAGCCAATAATAACACGTTATCCTATCAATTTGCTTCTGAAACGCTGTGTAATTGCAGAACCCAAGTTTGCCATCTCGGTAGCTTGGTTACGACATAAACAGAGAGAAACTCACCAGCTCCTTCCCGAGAACAAGTGGCTGGCCACGAGGACGCCCTGCTCGCCACCGAGGCCCCCCAGCGAGGCCTCTCGGACCCCACGGGGAATCACGGTCTGGCCGTCAGCAGTCCAGGCCGGACTCAACAACCTCCTGGCACGTCCCCTCTGCGACGGGAGAGGTGCCCCCTGCCGGGGCTGCGGTGGCTCGGGGCCACACTGGCTTTGTGGGTGGCACGCTTGGGCTCAGAAGCCCGCTCTCTGGCAGCCTCCCGGCCGCTGGCCAGGATCCACGGTGCAGGAAGTGGGACAGACACCGGGGTGTGTGTGTGGGGGGGGGGGCGGAAGCCAGGGCAGTCGGGGTCGGCAAGCCCAGGGACACACGCGCCACCAGCAGGGATGCAAGCCGGGTCCCCTCACAGCAGACAGAGGGGCCGGGAAGCGGTGCACTCACAGGAGGGCGGAGAAGCCCGAAGCAGTGCCAGACCCAGAAATTGGGGTGCTCCCCAGAGGCCCATCCCACCGCCGCGCTGCAGGGCCTGACGCAGGCCTGACGCCCCAGCCACCAGTGGCACCTGGGCCCTCGCTCTGCCTCTCCCCCTCCGGAAGCTTCCTTTCTCCCGCGTCGGATCCCGCCGCTCCCCTCGGAGCAGGGCGCCTGTGACGGGCCTCCTGGCGTCCGGCGCAGACACCAGCCGGTTTTGATCATTCGGCTTCTCCAGCCCTGGCCCCCCCCTTACCTCTTTCTCCGCTTACCGGGGTGCCCCAGGCCCAGCCGGCTGATGCCCTGGTCCCCTGCACCCCGCGGCAGGCAGGCGAGGGCTGGACGGACACTTCCCACTGCCCCACGGGTGACCTCAGCCCCAGGGCGCACCCCCACCCTCGGCCTGGGCCGGGAAGGGCTGGGAAGGATAAGGATGGGCTGAGTGTGTGCGGCTCCCGCCGCGGTGCTTGGCCCAGCGTCCAGCCAGTGGGGAGAGGAAGGGCCTCGGGGCAGCGGGCGGGGGAGGAGACGGCAGGCGGTCACTCGGCCAGATGTTGACCCAGTGGAGGGCCCCAGCACCCCCGGGGCGCCCGGGAAGTTCTGACCGCCCACCCCCACCCCGGCTCGGGGATTCCTGCAGAGAATGGGGGGCCTGGGCCAGCACCGCACCAATGCCTATCCCCGATGTCGGGGTTGAAGGAGGAGCACAGAGAGACAGCCCGGGGGCTGCCAGGACAGGGTGGGGGACAGCCCCTCGGAGGCCCCTGGGTGGGGTGGGTGGGGTGCCGTCTGCGGGAAAGAGCTTCCAGCAAATGGAAACCAGGCCTCAGACACTGGCTGGGGCCTCGGGCTCCACACAGCTCCGGGAAAACCCCGCCGCTCGCTAAAAGGTGCCCCCGACCCAAGCGAAGGCGGCGTTGAAAACGGAGGGGCAGGGGCGGACCCGGCAGCCCCAGCGAGACCAGGGGTCCCCGTCGGCTACGACCCGCGCTCCCTTCCTTCTGCGCTCCAGTGGCCCGTCGCTGCTGGTCTCCATCCTCCTTGGTCCCGTCCTCCCCCGGCCCCCATCCTCCCCCAGCCCTGGCCCGACGTGGGGCAGAAAGCCAGCACGAGTCCCTCCCCACGTGTCCCTGTACGGAGCCCTCCCTCAGCTTCCCGTGGCGCTGGCCTGAGGCACATTCTGGGTCTGGGACTGCGCCAGGCCAGGCCGGGCAGGGTGAGCACCCCACTCCCACCGTGTTCATTTTTGGACACTCAGCACTGAAACCTCACCCCGGGGCCCCGGGACACATGATAGGTGGCGCTTCAGGCCCAGTGGGTCCCCTGGGGCCTGGCACCGAGAGCCTGGCGTGCAGTGGAGCTCAGGGGGCGTGACGTCACCCACCCTTCCTCCTCCCCTCCCCCCCTCCTTCATTCCCGGAGCCAACAGCGGTTGGCGCCGTGCACGACCCACTGGGCCCGTTTGGGGCAGGGGTACGAGGGGCCACCACGCAGGCACAGTTCCTGCCCCGGGGGGCTCAGAGCTGCGTGAGGAAGAGGGACATTCCAAATGCTGTCACAGCTGCTATGACCGGCAACATCCGTGGGGCTGGGCTGGCGTGGGAGAGGGCTTCCTGGAAGCAGCAGCCTCCATGCTGAGACCAGCAGGATGAGTAAGAATGAGCGAAGGAAACGAGGCAGGGGCGGAAACAGAGGGGCAGCAGCACGTGCAAAGGCCTGGCGGTGACACTGAAGCCTCTGGCTGTCTCCACTCGCCCTCCCCTCCCCAGGCTGAGCCAGGCTGGATGTCCCCCCGCCCCGTCCCCACCCAGCAGCCCTGCCCCTGCTCGCAGACACAGGGTGGCCCCCCGCCGGCACCCCCCGCCGGCACCTCTAAGCAGTATAAACCCATATTCCAGATCCATCTTTCTCAGCCAAAGTTCCGGTTAAAAATGTTTTTATATGTTTATCTCTAAAGGGGGGATGGGAAAGCAAAAGGGGAGTTCTAACGGTCTTTTCCTTTTTCAGGGAAAAAAAAAATTAATAAATAAATAGAGCCTCCAGGAAAGGGCACGGAAAGGTCTCTGCATCTGTAACCACTGAACAAATTAAAATTAGCTCATTTAATCAGCTCCTAATGGCCTGGCCGTCCCCAGTGGGCCCGGAACACGGCAAACTTCACAGCGGAAATGCGCGGGCCAATGTCAGTTTATCCTACAACAAAGGGGGCCTCCAAACAGCGCGATCAAAACACGGAGGAGGCCGCGGAGAGCTGGGGAGACAGGACACACCCCTCCACGTCCTGGCAGGCCCCCCCACCCCCGCCCGGCTTCATCCCTTTGAACGGAAATTGTTCTTTCGGCTTTTGTTCTAATTATCCGAGCATGTGTGCGACTCCATTCTACAAAGAGTGGGTCACCCAGCAAAGAAGGCGACTCTAGACCCCCCACCGTGCATTCCCGGGGTCCCTCACACCCCACGCCGTGCACACCTCCCCTTCCCTGTCACCACCGGGCTTCAAACACACAGAGGCACACACCCAGACACGGAGACACCTACACACACACAGCACGGTCACGCGTGCGCGCGCACACACACATACACACACACACACACACACACACAGTGACACACACGATTCTGTGCAGCCCCGTACGCAGGGCACTAGGGCACAGTCACACACAGTGTCACAGACACCACACACGGGCACGCAAGACACACCTTCCCAGTCCCTGTGTCACAGCTGGAGGGGCAGGCGCGGCTCCCCAGCCCCCTGGGGGGGCCACGTGCACACCTGAGGCCCAGGCTGTGGCGCCTCCACGCAACCTGCCACCTGGGCTGAGTCATTAGAGCAACGGGGGAGGGGGAGTGAAAGGCCAAGGACGGGGCCCAGGGAGACAAAGGCACGGGGTGCACCTCGCCAGGGTAAGCACGAGCCGCTCCCGGGCCCGGCTCCGCTGGCAGCGCTGAGCTCGCCTTCCCGTCCTGCAGGCTCCAGGCCAGCCCGGCCGCGCTGCAGCCGTGAGCGCTAAGCCCAGAGCCACCCTAGCTGCTTGCCCTGCGGGGAACTAAGCCAGGCCAGGTACAGATCCCGGCTCCAGCCTCACAGGGTGGCTCTGGGCCTTCACCTCCCCCGCAGAATGGAGAGCAGTACAGCACGAGAGAACGGAGGACACAAGGACAGGGTGCCGGCCACCAGCCCGGCCCAGAACAAAGCGCATAGGCGTGCGCCGCTGTTTGCAGGCACACGGGGGCTCGGAGGCCCAGGGGAGGGTCAGAGCGCTAGTGACCAAGCCAGACGAGAGCAGACTGTCGCTTTCGATGTCTTACCCTGCCCTGAGCTCCCAGGTGAAGAAGGGGGAACAGAAAAAGTCAGTCAGAGAAATGAAAAGGGTTTGAGGGGCCCCCGACCAGGACGACGACGGGACCCTCCAGAAGGCAGGGGACCCAGAGCCTGGCGACGCTTTCCGAAGGCCTGCCCCATCTGATTTTCAGAGCAGCGCCCCGGGTAAGTGTGGTTGTTATCCCCGAGTCACAGAAAGGGAAACTGAGGCTGGGAGAGCCGAGGGGCCCGGGCGGGCACCATGGGCGGCGAGGGGCAGAGCCGGCTCGCACACGGGTCTGCGTGGCTGGGAGCCGCGTGCTCACGGCCCGCCCAGCTGCCCACCTTCCTCCCCACGACCACCGCTTCTAACGGGCCTGCTCCCCGAACTACAAACCTCCTTCCAGAGGGACTCCTGGGGGCAGGGGGCAGGGGGCAGTCCAGTGTGCGGGGGCCTGGGGCTGCGCCTGGGACTGCAAGAGCCTGAGACCACCAACCCCAGCCCCCGACGGCAGCCTCCACCCACAGGATCTCACAGGGACCCCGATACCCCCACGCCGGGCAGGGGGTGCCGAGAACCTTCACCATCTCTCAGACTTGGAAACTGAGGCCCAGAAGTGGTGAGGGTGGGAGGCTCAAGCTGCCACAGGCCCGGGGGCGGCTCCCAGCGGGAGCTATGTCTGCTCTGATCGGCATGGCCGTCGGCCCACCCTGCCCTCCCTCAGGCCGCCCCTCCTAGGAGGGGGGGGTGGTTGTGTGTGCAGCACATCTGGCCCCCCAGGGAGTATTCAGAAAAGGGGTCCAGACTGGGGTGGCACCCAGCAGGTCTCACTAGGATGGTGGTGATTGTGACCAGTCCTGTTTAGGGATCCCCTTCTTTTGATTGGCAGGACCCAGGCTGAACCTCCCACCTCTCACCCAGCTCCCTAGAGGTCAGCCAAGACACAATCAGGTGGCAGGACACTCAGAACCACCTGAGGCACCCTTGTTAGGGGCAGCGGGGCCTGGGGCAACAGCCCCTCTGCTAACTCCCAATGCCTGCAGTTCCCACGCCCTGCAGGCTCCACCAGCTCCTCCCAGGAGGAAGGAAGTGTGGGCAATGGAGGTCAAGTGCATGAACTTGGGCCGAATCCTGGCTGTGCCACGTACATGCTGTGTGAGCTGGGGAAAGTGACCTCCCCTCTCTGAGCCGTAAACCTCAACTGTAAAAGGAAGCCAACAAGAATGGATGCCTCCCTCCCCAACTTAAAGATTGAGGGGATGACATCTCATAAGTGTTTAGTTCAGAGCCTGCCCCGACCCCCAAATGACGCCCTTAGCACAGGCAACGGGGTGGGGGGCAAAGAATGGCCTCCACCAGCCTCACTTCCCACACAGGCTTCCTGGAGGCCCGGCCAGCATGGCCAATGGGCAGGGCACGGATACCCTTCCTCTTGCAGACCCTGTAGGACGGCCTCCCCAAAAGACCCCCCTCAGGCTCAGCTCCCACTGCTGTCCCTGAACGAAGCCCAGAGCATGTGGCCTGGCCAGGCAGGCCCAGACTGAGGACAGACCCCCCCCACCCCCCCACTTATGGGGTCCAGACCCAGGAGGCAGGAGTTGGACCCGGAAAGTCCTCGGAGAGCCCCAAACTTCACTCCCTTAGCGTAAGGATTCAAAGATGACCACAAGGGAGAAGCCCCCGGGGAGGTCCCTGCACTCCAGGTCTATGCCACCCCACCCCCACCCCCCGAAACCCTCGGAGTCAGACGGTTTCCAGAATTCAGAGTGTTACGGGTTCTAGAACAATCCGGTGCATTTCCTGAGTATGGGGAACACTTCAGAAGCAACCAGCATGTCAATATTTCTCCTGCAAAGCACAGGTATTCGCCAACGTGAATTAAAGAAAGACTATCCATAACTTGCATCGGCCAGGTCAGAGTCTTGCTGTGGAATGAGTTACCAAAAAAAAAAAAAAAAAAAGTTGAGCTTCCAGGCTTTCTGGAATTCAGATGCGTGAAGAGGAATTATGGGTCTATAAAGTCTCTTGAACCCCAGGGATGGGGGTCGGGGCTGTAGGTCCCATTGCTGTTCCTGCTTTCCAGAAGCAGATGGAGAAGCAGAGAGAAGTATTTCCCGTGGTCACATGGCCCATCCGTGGGGCGCCCAGCGTCCATCTGGCATGAGGGCCTATGCCCTCCAGGCCCGAGCATCCTGCAGTACGGAACCACACTGAAAAGCTTCTGGAAGAAATAGAAGCATCTGCACACGGCCCCAGAGGGTCCATGGCCTACTACCTATGATGTGCGTGGTGCTCAGGCCGACCCCCACCCGGAGGCGCCCTCACTGGAGGCTGCACGGATCACGGTGGCACCCCCCCACACACACCTGCCTGGGCCCTGCTGCAGCTCAGACGTCCAGGTGCAGTGCGAGGCCCAGCAGGGGAGGCTCCTCGCCCCGCCCTCGCGCCCAGGTAATTACTCCCACCTGACACGGTCTGTACAGATGGATTCACTGCAACAAATATGCTAAACACACCCCAGCCTGGGAGAAGCGGGCCGCGGGGTAATCCCGCTGCACGGAGATGTGCCTCCCGGAGGGCAGCGACCCCATCGCGCCCCCAAAATGCAGGAACCCCACAACTGCTCAGGCATCCCCCCCCACCCCTCCCCCCGGCCATCTCCAACTTCTCCTCCGGGGCCATCTTTCCAGCTGCAGGGAGAGAGTGTTGCACAGACAGAATCCTGACGCTCCATTAGCGAATAATTACACGAGAATGTCACAGGCATTAAGACACCCCCACCGGCGCCAGCAGCGCCACGCGGCATGAACAGAGGCCACCCCGGCTGGCCGGCGCTCGTTAGGGGGAACCCCAGCCACCGTGCCGACCCGTTCTCTCTCTCTGCTCCGATTTAATTAAAAGTCAAAGCAGGCGCCTTCCTTCGGCAACCCAATGAGACACGCGCGTCAGGCCGATGGGTCGAAACACGCACATGCGTGCACACACATGCTTTTGCACACGCGCGTGCACACATGCATGCGTGCACCGACTCTCCTTCCCGCCTGAGCTGTGAGTCCCACTGCAGTCATCTGTCCAGGCAGCACCGACGAGGGCGGAGCGCTCCCCGCATTCCGGGCCCCGTGTGCCCGAGAACGGGCCAGGGCCCTGCCCGCAGGGGCCTCACCTCTAGCAGAGGCTGAGGAGAATGTGTGAGGCAGAGTGAACCGTGGTGGGGCCATGAAAGGTCCCTGTCAGAGCCCGACTGCTCAGGGCCGGCTGGCCAATCGGGGCCAGCACCAAGGGGCAGGCGGGCCTGGTGCCGCGTCTTAATCTATGGGGAAATATGAAAGGCTGAGGGGTGGGTGGAGAGAACGTTCTGGGAAGAAGAAACAGCAAAGGCCATGGTAAGAAAAGGCAGCTGGCATGAGAAGGGTAATTAGTCCAACTGATGAGAGAGACAGATAGACAGATGATAGAGAGAGAGATGATGATGATAGATGGACGATGAGAGAGAGAGAGAAATGATAGATAGATAAATAGATAGATAGATAGATAGATAGATAGATAGATAGATAGATAGATGGATGATGGTAGATGATTGATTGATATAGCAGATGATAGGCAGATGATAGATAGACAGATAGACAAATAGATAAATAGATGGATGACATATGATAGATGATAAATAGACGGGTAGATAGATTAGATAGATAGGTAAATAGATAGATAGATAGATAGATAGATAGATAGATAGATAGATAGATAGATGGATGATAGGTACACAGATAACAGCAGATATCGATATAACGGGAGTGCTCCCACGTGCCCCTGAATCGATGTGAACTTCGCTACATGTTCAGCAGAAAGACGGAGGATTCGCTAGGAAACAGCGCCTGTGATTCCCTGGCATTTCCGCCCATGAGCAGGTGGCCAGGAAGGGCGAGAGGCGAGAAAAGAACTTCGCTCTTTCCCCTGTCGGTTCGTGTCCCACGTGCCCCAAGACTCTCGGTGTGTGCACGCGTGCAGGGCAGACAGTGTGTGTGCACGCGTGCAGAACGGACAGTGTGTGTGCACGTATGCACAGGACAGTGTGTGTGCACGCGCGCACAGAGTGAACAGTGTGTGTGCACGCGCGCGCAGGGCGGACGGTGTGTGAGCACGCGCGTGCAGGGCGGACGGTGTGTGAGCACGCATGCAGGGCAGACGGTGTGTGTGCACGCGTGCAGAACGGACAGTGTGTGTGCACGTATGCACAGGACAGTGTGTGTGCACGCGCGCACAGAGTGAACAGTGTGTGTGCACGCGCGCGCAGGGCGGACGGTGTGTGAGCACGCGTGCAGGGCAGACGGTGTGTGAGCACGCGTGCAGGGCGGACGGTGTGTGTGCACGTATGCACAGGACAGTGTGTGTGCACGTGCGCACAGAGTGAACAGTGTGTGTGCACGCGCGCGCAGGGCGGACGGTGTGTGAGCATGCGTGCAGGGCGGACGGTGTGTGAGCATGCGTGCAGGGCGGACGGTGTGTGTGCACGCGTGCACAGGACAGTGTGTGTGCACGCGCGCACAGAGTGAACAGTGTGTGTGCACGCGCGCGCAGGGCGGACGGTGTGTGAGCACGTGCGCAGGGCGGATGGTGTGTGTGCACGCATATAGAACGGACAGTGTGTGTGCACGCGTGCAGGGCGGACAGTGTTCTCGGGCGAGCAGCAGCCCGGTGTGTCTCCAGCAAGGTCAGGATTCCGGCCGTGTGCACATGATGAACTGCAGCTGTTGTGTGCGCAGTGCACTGTCCTTCCTCACAAGTCAGGCTCCGAGAGGTGACGTCACCCCGCTTGAATCACAAAACTGGTGAAGGGGCATCGTCTCCATCAGATCTCAAGTGGCGTCGCCCCAGGGTCCACCCCCTGGACCACTAGACCGGAGCGAGACACGAGCAAAGCTGTACTCCAGAAAAACAATGTGGCAGGGGCCCTTGACTGGAACGGGACAGAGAGAAAGCGAGGGCCAGAGGCCCAGTGACGAAGCCACCGCAATCCCCGCTGTGGAAGGACCAAGGATTGTAGCAACAGGTGAAGCTCTGAGGCCCTGACACGGACCGGACGGCGGGGCAGGGAGGTCTGGGGGTGCATCTAACACTGAAGTTACGAGATGTCCTCCGGTAACGCCAGCCTGTGAGCTCCTGGTGGCCTGTTTGTCTCAGGAGGGATGAGCCAGCCCTGCCCCGCCGATCACCAGCACCCCTCCCCAACCCCTTGAGACGGGAGAACACTCTGCCATACCAGTAAGCCTTGAAAACACCATCCTCCTGGCTACCCGATGGGCGGTGGGACAGGTGGACGTTTGGAGTAACCACTGGAAGCAGGGAGCGAGGCACCCACACCTGCGGTACCCACCCGCCCCTGGGGTAACGCCGTGCGTGTCATCCTGACAGCATCGCGGGTTGGGGGGACAGTACCAGAAATGAGGCCAAACTTCCCCGCTGGCCTACTACCATACTGGTGGCTCCAGAGATGTCACATGACCTCCCTGCACCTGACTTTGCCCTATTCACTGATCCATCTATACAACAAACAAATACGGAGGCCCCACACGTGTCCGGGGCCAGGCTGGGGACAGAGAGGGGGCAGTCCGTCGGTCCCACGTGGCTCACAGGCCCAAAACCCACCCTGGATGCTCACCAGGAGTGGCCCGTCCCCACCCACACACCGCAATCACTGCCGCGGCCACCTCTGACTAGATGAGGAGGAGTCTCGAGAATCCTGGAGAATAATGTAGCCGCTCCCAGAATCCCCCTCCCTGCTGGACCCACGGCCAGCAGCAGGGGCGGCCTGCCACCCCACGGCGCCGCGGCGCTGTCAGCCGGCATCGGGCGCGAGGAAACCCGGGAGCCCGGCTGCCACAGCCCCGCCCCCTCCAGCTGCCGTTGCGCCTGCTGCCGCGGCTGCTCATTTCCAGGCAAATGTTCTAGTTAATTAAAACACACCCAAGTGCTCACACGCATACGAAGCCAAGCTACAAAGTCTGCTGTGCCCAGCTGCAGCGTCCCGTCTGCGGCCCGGGACGCACACGCGCAGCGGAGCTGCCGTCGCTGGTGCCAGGGCTTCGCTCACACGGTCCTACTGCACACTCGCACCCAGGCATGTGTGTGTGCACACGTGTTCGTGCACACACGCATTCACGCCCGCTCCACACATTGTGTGCAGGTGCGCGGCGCGCGTACACCTGTGCACATGTGCACGCACAGGCTCACGTGTGCCTGCACACACACACAAGGCACAGCGCTCCCTCCTCCAGGAAGTCTTCTCCTGCTACTTCAGCCCTCCAGGGCAAAGCAGCAATCATGGCTAATATCTAAAAAAAAAGACCCTGTAGCACAGGGAATAAATGAATACACGAATGAATCAACTGACCCTCGACGCAGTGAGCCAACGGGGCCGGCACTGCTCTGGCCCCAAGTCCGATGCTGTGGGCTCAGTGGATGGAGGGTTGGACTGAACTCCCCAGGGAACCGAAGGGCAGGTGGCTTGGGAGCAGGGATGGCCTCTCGAACTTCCGCCTGCACTGCACGCATCTTCCAGGCACTGGCTGACACTCGTCCATGTGCACGTGGCCTGAAAGCTGCCCGTCCCAGGTCTGGACAGCCAGCCGTAACTACCAGGAGCTGGCAAGAGGGGGAGCAGAGTATGTCTGGCGGTCCACTGGGTTTCCTGGCATTCTGGGCCTAAGGAGGGTACATCGCCCTCACAAGGCAGGTGACTCCAGATGGCAAAACAGCTGGCGCCCCAGGCCCACCACAACCTCCTTGCCGGTAGAAACCACAAACAACGGCATTCCCGATGAGGATTGGAGACTCACGCAAGGATTCACTGAGAGCCCGGATGAGGCACACAAGAACCACGTCCCACGGACAGCTGACCTAACGCATGCCCTGGGGCCGGGCGAAGCTCTCTGCAGAGAGCAGAGGACGTGGGAAGGGAGCTCAGTAGTTGTCCCAGACCAGCGGCTTGGCGCAGCGTGGCCATGCGAGAGAAATGCAGACGTCCAGGCCTCCTGGGCCCGCTGGACCAGAATCTGCATTTTAGCACCCTGCATCAGTAATTGTGGTTTTTAAAGAATTAAAGGGAAATATTTTTCCTTCAAATGTATGTGCTTTCTTTTTCGAACAGCTACTAAGCTATAAGAAGAAGACCTGCTACGTTGTCTGGACCTCACTTTCACAGATGGAACCGTCTGGGTTTTTCAGTTTAGGGGTCCCATGAGTGAATTGCCGACCCCCAGACGTCACGAGCCGGCGAAGATGGGAGCCTCCGGAATCTGTGTGAGGTGTGGTCCGGGTGATGGGGACACTGCAGGGAACAAGGCTGGTGGGCGAGGGGGACAGTCACCACATAGCTCAGCATTTATATAAGACATGAGGCAACCGGAATCCAATGAGGAAAGTAAAGCAGGGAGAAGGGTTTATGGACTGTCTATTAACTCCCGCTCCGTCCCCTCCACGTAACTGTGTCCCCACGCCAGACACCTTTCCTCCCTCTCCTCTCACCCCTGCATTCGGCTGGTCGCCGAGTCCTGTCCATCCCACCAGCAGCTGAGTCTCAGATCTGTCCACAAGAGCCCCCTCCTGGACGGCCATCACCCGGGCCCAGGCCTTCTTGGTTCGCTGGCCAGCTGGGTTGCTTGCACCACGGCTGTGGCCTCCTGACACCTTCCTCCCCGTCCAGTCTAATCCAGACACAGCAGCCCAGGGGACCTTTGTGGAGCCCAGTCCCACTCACATCACTGACGTGCTCAAAATGCTTTCAAGACCTTCCCACGCTCCAAGGTGAAACCCCTAATCCACCCCGCAGGCCCAGAGTCACCTTCCCTTGGTGACACGTGACTTCGCCAGCCTTGGAATCAGACTGGACCTATCATCCACACCTCTTTTTCCACACTGACTTTCACATTGTACTGCTTTGTATCCACGGTGACCACCAAAAGCCCAGCTCTGCAAAGACATGATGTCATCAAAAGGAACGCAGAGCCCTCCAACGTTGAAAGTGACAACCCAGAGCTAGATGCTCCCGTCATGTCCAGCAGACGCTGAGTGCTGCTGTTTCCCCTTCGAAATTTTTAAATATGTCACAGAGCTCCCATGGGCCAGCTGTGGTCCCCTGAGGTGCCCTGGCACACAGCTGGAGGAGACGCATCTCAATTACTTATTGGATAGAAAGATGAATGGATGGATGGATGGATGGATGATGATGGATGATGATGGATGATGATGATGATGATGACAACGATGGATGGATGGATGGATGGATTGATGGATAGATGGATGGATGGATGGATGATGATGATGATGATGATGGATGGATGGATGGATGGACGAATGGATAGATGAATGGATGGATGGATGATGATGATGATGATGGAAAGATGGATGATTGGAGAGATGGATGATGGATGGAAGGATAGATGAATGGATGATGGATGGATGGATGGTTGGACAGATAGATGAATGGATGATTGATGAATGGATGGATGGATGGATGATGGATGGATGGAGGGATGGATGATGGATGAATAAATGGATGGATGGTTGGACAGATGGATGATGGATGGATGAAGGATGGATGATGGATGAATAAATGGATGGATGGTTGGACAGATGGATGATGGATGGATGGAAGGATGGATGATGGATGAATAAATGGATGGATGGTTGGACAGATGGATGATGGATGAACGAATGGATGATAGATGGATGGATGGATGGATGATGATGGATGGATGGCTAAATTAATGAGAAGCATTATGAGGATCTGAAGTGAGACACAAAAGTCAATCCTCACTCCACACGGATATTCAGAGATGCCTGTGAATTCCAGCTCAAAAATGCCAGCTGGGTCTTCATCTTCCCAGCCATGTCCAGGGCAGGAGCCATCAGTCACCGGCCACTTGTAAAAGCACAGCCTTTAAGCCCGACAAGCGCTCATGATGATCCAGGCCAATAAGGAGAGACGGAGAGAGAGAATTTTCTAAGAAGTGTTCATGTCCCCCTGCGTGTCCTCAGCTCCATGAAACCCCCAAGCTGGGACAGCACATGTGTCCAGTGAGGAGACCAAAAGGCTTCCCCAAATCTGAGCATCAGGGGTTCGGGGCGGGAGCCCGGAGGGAAGGCAGGTGCAAAGCGGGCCGAGCACCATGCCCTTCCTGGCTGTGAGCAGCAGCCGGGCGGCGCGGGTTCAAGGAACACAAGATCCACCGGCATCCAGACGAAGCTGCTCCAGGTTTAGGTAGAAATCGAAACATGTTCCTCTTTGGCAGCTTCCTTCCCCCGGCAGCCGAGCGTGGGTGATGGCGTGCTTGCTTGCAGGGGTGCGGAGAGGGGAGGAAAGGCACGTGGGCATCAACACGGCCTTCGTCAAGCAAACGGGGCGGATGTACGAACCCTGGCGCTGGGAGCGGGGACGGGAAGATGAAGTGGCGGGAGTGCGCAGCGGAGCAGAGGCGAATGAGCCCTCAGCCCGGAT
>PVKZ01008466.1:0-15858 GCA_004027375.1 Macroglossus sobrinus
ACATCACATGAAAGAAATATCAGATTAAGGCATCCATACATGACCACAGAGTTTATCACCTGCACTCTTTGAGACATTAGTCATGTAAAAAGCCAAACAGACTCAGAATGGACTAACTCCTAGGGTTGACATGGAGAGAGATATCTGTCCACTGGGCCCTGAGCAGCCTGGCAGACCTGAGGTCAGTGAACTATAAAGAAACAGACTGAAAGAACATAGTACATCTTCTTCTTCCCCTTCACTATTTCCCAACAAGTACTATGTCATCACACCAATTTGTAAAGCATTTAGTTATTAAACCAAAACACAGCTACAGAAAGTATGTGAAATGTAAATGTACAGCTCAATAACAGGTCATAAAATGAGCACTACATAACCACTGGTCTTGTCAACAAAACGAAATCACTCACAGCCAGATGTGGCTCTCCAATCCACTTCTTTCTGAGGATAAGCACCCTGACTACTATCACTGCAGTCCAGGGTTCCCCCGGTTTGGATTGTTACCAAAAGAATAATTCAACATATGTTCCTAAGTGTCTGCTTTATTTTGCTCATTTTTTTTTAGTTTTATCTATGTTTTGAGTGTAGCAGATATTCATTTCCTTTTCCTGCTCTGTATGGTGTTCCACCCTCGTTGTATGTCACAAGGTACCCACTCTGATGTGGGTGGACATCTGGATGTTATAGACTGTGGCTATCACAGATTATGTTGCCTTGAGCAATTACAGCTCTGTTTCTTGGTTCACATGGGCCCCAATCTTTGTTGAGTGTTTTGCTAGTAATGTGCATCTCTATCATTTTTATTGATAAGTCCTGGGATTCTTGTAGATTGTGGCTATACTTCCAGCCATTTTATAGTTGGCAACAAAGAGGTAAGTGAAAAATGGAATTCATTGTCTCTGCCAGAGTGAGAAATGTGAATGTTTATTTCGCTATGGTAGCAAATGCGTCTATGTTAATTTGTATAACAAAATTTTATCTCAATTTTAGTTGCAGTCAAAAACAATTCCTGATTTGATTTTAAGAGTGTAAATATAGAGTGCACACACATATATATGTCATCTCTACTTTTATGAGATATCATGTGTATGTGTATATGGCAGAATGCAGAAACATGCAGATTTTGGAATGCCTTTCTGGCTCTGCCACTTAACATCACCGTAATCATTAACACATTACTTGACTGAGCATCAAATGATTATAAAATGTGTACTCACTCATAGGTCCACCGTTAGAATCAGATAAAACAAGTGAAGGGCTTTGAAAAAGTTTTAGCGCATGAGTAAGTATTTAATGTATGCCGATGGCTATTGTAATACATGCACATTACGATGATTATTGTGGATCATGTGTTTTTAATCCTAAGCTGCTCTTATGGTGGTAATTCTCAGATGAGGAACACGTGTGCTGAGTTCGTTATCTCTGTTCCTTGCCAATGTTCCTTAGAGTTGTAAAGAGGTCATTGGGATTCAGACCCAAGTCTTCCTCATTCGAATCCCATTCTTGATGTCTATGCCATATTGTTTTACTTAAAGAGACTATCTTGAGCAGACAGGTACAAGTTTCCACTTCCATAAGTTTCTCAGAAAAAATAATAAATGATTTAACATTTTTTCAGAAGCTTAATAAAACAGTCAAAATGAGCTAATCTCAGGTCTGTATATTGTGTAACATAATTAATAGTCTGTTTATTTTACACCATTCGATAGCATGACTAGAAATATGTTTCTCCAATAAAACTAATGGAAAACTTGAGCCTGTGTCAGGGTAGAGAGCAGTGTCCAAAATCTGGGACTCAACAGGGAGATGATATATCAGGACCATGGAGAGCACCAGGAGGGCGGCCTCCCATGCTTTCTTGAACCAACAGGTATTTGCAACTCTCTGTGCTTGAGTCATGTTAAGGTCAAGTTTCAGCAGTTGCATTTGTTTTTAATCAAGCGTGCAGGTGGAATGATAATTAAGAGTTAGTGGAATGAATTTCTCATCTTTTTCAAAAGTCAGATTTTGGTCTTTCTTTTGCAGGATGCCTTCTGGACTCTAATCATTGAGCTGTGGTTGGCCATAGTCATAGGATCTTAGAGTTCACCTGAGACACAAGAGATTGTCTGCCTGCCAGTGACTGTCCATATTTCATCTGTGGAGTGTACTATCTCCCTGTACGTGGCCATCGTTGCATTTTGGTGTCTCTCCCGGCTGTCCTGGAATGTTCCCTGGTCACTAAAGCCTTTCCTGTTGTACGTGTGAGTAATGAGTAAAGGACATCTTTTTTTTTTTTTAAGTAAAGCTCTGTGCCTGCTAATAGTGTTAACTAGTGAATAAGTCCAAGGATGCTGAATTCCTTGCACAGCTAGAGCTAGAAGGAAGCAAAGAGATTATCACCAGTCTTTCGGCTGAACAACAATTTGCACCAAGTACTGCGGAGTGCCAGTGTATTAAGAAATACAGAATTAGTGAATGGGCATTCTACTGAGATAACTCCACAGTATGTTTTGGAGGTAAATCTACATCTTCATGATAGGATACCAGGAAGGGAATATGTGTTGCCTGAGAGGTTGAGAAAGGCTTCTCAACAGAGCTGCCATCTGAGCTGCATCTGATTTGGGTGAGTAGTATTTCATCTACCTCATGAACACTGACAAAGAGATAGTAAGAGAGAATTCACAGTGATGTGCATGTGTGTGATTTTCAGGTTGGCAACATGTTTAATATAAATAGTAAGCAGGACTGTTGAGAATGGAAGAACTGAGCACTCTCCCAAGATGTGGGTGAGAGTATTAAAAGTCTCATACCCAGTGAGTCTACAGTCTTATTGCTGCATGCTCCTATATCAGATTCCTTGTCCCAGGAAGAAAATGCACATTGATCAATTTATATATATACTGTATTATCAATACAGTATGTATATAAATGTTTACTATAATATATCAATATGTTGAATTCTATATATTGATATAAATTTAAATATAAATTATGTATATATTATATACATAATATATGCCTAGTATTATCTGAAGATTGGTTTCTAAAAAAATAATGAAACAAAAATTTTCATCACTAGACAAAGAAACACATAGTGGAAGATACAGTACTATGTAGCTATTGAATAACATGAGTGAAATATATTCTCAGCTTTGAAAAATGACCATGACACATTTAACATGAAAATCTCTGGTAGAATGCTATAATTTGCTTAATATCACTTTTGGAAAAAATGCACCTGTAGACATAGTAATATCTGCTAAGCAGAGTCAAAGTCTTACCACACATCACTGGACCTTTCAACAAAGTTACATCTGGGGAGGTACAATAGTAGCCCAGCTAATACTAATTGTTCTATTTTAACAAGAAATACTGTTTATATACTAATATTGTTGATTTATTATAACATGGATAGCTTTTATCTATTCATTTGTTTGTTTGTTTGTTTGTTTATTTTGCACTTACCAATCAAATTTCAAAATAAAACTCATTCCTGTATTTGTCGGAGGAGCTGGCAGCAGATTTTGTGTGGATGGAGAAACTGAAGAAGATGGTTGTTCAGATTACCTTAAACAGCCCCCATGACTAACTGACTTGTCTCTGTTCTCTGTGCAGCTGGGTCACCTGTGCTGCACCCTTCTGAACAGTACAGAGGAACAGATCCATTTAGATTCAGAAGAGAAAACACAAGATGAAACTTGTGGTGCTGTTAAAGCAGGTATATCTGGTTGTCTTTTGGTTTTCATGTAGAAACTGTCTTAGTTTAGTGACTTTCTCTGCTGGTTTTTTTCAGCTTCAGAGAAAGCTATTAAATGTGTAACACGCAAACTTTGAAAACATATCCTCTTCAACGACCAAGAGAAGTTGTTCGATACCAAATCCATCTGTTCGTCAGCCTGTCTGTCAGTCTTGCTGTCCATCCTTTCATCATCCAACCACAGATATGTTCGCAGGCTCTAAGGTGGAATTGAATTCCAAGACTCCTGTTCCTAGTCTCCTATCAAGGTTCAACACACTAATCTTGTCTCTAGTGACAAAGTCACCAGCTCACTTTCTTCTCCAACCTAATTTTTCACTTATCTTCCAGTACACCCTCCATTTCTCTTAAGCAGGTTTTGTCACTTTCCCCCACATATAAAAACCTCATTAGAATGGATCAACCACCACCTGAGACCAAAGAATATACTTTCTTTAACACTTACTTCAAATGTTACTTTCTTGATAAAAATGGAACCAGCAGCCTCTCCCATGGCTCTGGTTTCCAGTATTATTTTGAAAGCACTGGTTACTTCTAGATACTCAAGGTGTTTTCTTGTACTATAAAAATACTAATTTTTTTTTATTGAATTGGGTTTGCTTTTGCTTTTTAAACTGAAAGCAGAATACATGCTTTCTACTTCTATGGTTTCATTATTTCCATGCTTTTGAGTAGGAGTGGCCTATAACACTCCTTTCAGAAGTGTTTAGATTTAGCCTGGTTGTGGACGTAAGGTAAATATGTTCTCATGGAATAAATTGGAAATTTGTTTGTTTCAACTTGATGGAAATATTTCAATAATATTGAATTGGTGCATCCAGTGTAATTTTGTTATTTTTCTATAATACTGTCACAGTTGGTGTGTGTGTGTGTGTGTGTGTGCGTGCGCGCGCGCACGCACGCACACGTGCGCACCTGTGTCTATGTTGTATGTGAATATTATGCCAGTGACTTGAAGGACATCTCCCTCTTTTAGAGATGAGTACCCTGAGAATCACAGAGGTCAGATAATGGCATAAAAGATTTGGGGATTCAAGTCCTGAATTTACTTCTAAGCTCATTTCTCCCCAGCAGGCATGATTTCATTTCTCATGTATATTAAACTCTCCGAAGAGACACTCAACCTCTTTGCAATGGTTCTTTAGTTGATTCTTGAGTATGTTGTGTTTTCCTGGCAGGTTCTTGGGCAGAGCTGCCTATCGGGCAAGGACAAGTGTCAAGTGAAGGCCACTTTCCTCATGTGTGTTCCCGAGCGGCTGCCAGCATTACTCATCGTGACGCCAGAGATTCCCAGCCGTGTCCCATGCACAGGCAAGATCCATGTCCCTTTTCTCTCCATTTATCATTCTGAAGAGTGTTTGAACATGTATTCAACAATTTAACTGAGAAATATGTTCCATATGGAAGTAAAACCAAATTTCTGTATAAAGGAACAAGCCATGTAGAAATTCACAGGCAGGACTACTTGGCTCTTTGATGGTCTGTTCACCTAGTTCTTTTATGCCCCCCGCTTGTTTCTCATAGACGTTTGCATCTGTGTGTTCTGTTTTGGTGAGTGGCTCAGAATAAGGCAGAGGGCATGGGAGGATCAGGTAGAATTGGGCAAAATCGAGTGGGTGATCTGTGGCGGCAGCTCTGTGACTTCGCTGACTTAGGAGATTCTGAATGAACACTGGGGAGCCTTGATGCTCTGAGGCATGTTTAGAATTCAGACAAATTTGACTGCTTTGGAATAGGTTGTTTGAAGAACTTTGTGTCAGTTGGGAGTAAGCACCGGGGTTGAAAATTTTTTTAACCGTCAACCTTTCCTTATTTTAAAGATGGAAGAAATTAGAATCCTTCGTAGCCTATCCATGCTGCTTATTATCATTGCGCGATTCCCTCGGGTACCACTGGGTAAGAATATAGAAGAGAATTTTTAAATGAAAATAAGTGGATATGCTGAGTGCTTTATATGATTCTTTATCGATATTTGGTATTTTCATAATTTCGTTTATTAAAATAACATCAAGGTTTAATAAAACTGCCACAGAAGTTAGATGTCATTCCATTGGGGCAGAAAACCGAAATGTCCATCACAGGAGACACTTCCTAGATGTGGGAGAATGACCCTGTGTGAAATGTGACTGTTCAATGGACTGACTTCCTGCGTGAATGGGTGTTTTTTCCTTCTGGAGGCCTGTGTATTTGAGAGAACTTATCTGCTTGCTGTTTTTCTGAAGAATGGGGTCAACTCCCTCTGTTCACTCACTCTAATGCGCTAGTGGACCTCAGCCCAAGCAGACTCTGCCCTTTGGTCATGGCCAGGGTAGCTATCTGTTGGATATGAGATGCTAATGGGTAGTTTTGGGGGCTCAAATGGGACAGACTCATGGTATGAATATTCTATAGTGATTAATCATTCAGTGTCGATGCTCCAAGACTGGGACAAATGCGTTTGTCTTGTTGAACCTACACCTTACTCTGTGTTTACTGATTGCAGATGGGGCCTGTTCAGCTCTGATCACTGACTCTTATCAAAATCCCTCCTCAGAGAAGGTGGCCTGCATGGTACATCGTGAAGGTGTGTACTCTGCTACATGAATTTGGCTGCCCTATGTCTACAAAATGCTGGAGCTGGAACTGGTGCCCGATTGTGAGAAAACATTGATTCTGGGACAGCATCAAAGGGCAGTCTGTAGGAGGGCCATGCAGAAGCGTGGTGATGAAAACATCATAGCCAAATCTTTTGCCTTTTGGGTTCCCAGGACAGCGAGGACTGACATTGTAGCTCATGTTTGCCTCTCCCCTGACCACCATCATCCACGGCACTAGCACGTCTTCACCACAGACATTTAACCAAGGACAGTAAGCGAGCATCACTGAGAGACAGGGCTCCTTAGACTTGGACGTGAGAATCCCGGCTTCTACCTAGAATTCCTCTGGACATGTGCAGATGTAGTTGTGAGTTAAAGCCCTTTCCATGGGATACAAGAAAACAAATCATAGTGTTACAGAGTGAGCAAGGGGTATTAGAGAGCATTTAGTTTTTCTGTGTCTTTATTCAGATGCAATGATAAGGGTATATTCAAAGGTAAGATTTGCTTTTTCTTCTTTCCAATTTCCCTGAATGTCTCTTGTTTCTTTCTTTCTACGACTCCCCCAAGTACATCTTCCCAAAGCTTTATCAGTTCTTTATTGTTTTGTTTTGTAGGACATAGAGTTCTCACCTTTTAATGTGGGTTAATAAACGGTGTATAAGATTCTGTGCATATCACATGGAGGAGATAAGAGAACTCACAGATGAGTTCATCCAATGCCGTCATTCAAGAGAGGCCACATTAAAAAGGGACAATCTCAAGGAAGAGACTAATTTGAGAAGGTGGCTGCCACGATAATCATGTCAAGAAGGGGATCCTGAGCAGTTGGAGGGCTCTGATGTCAGGTAGGCAGTGCTGGAGGGAAGGCAAGCAACAGAAATAATTGACAAAATAGTCTGCTTTTCTGTGTTCCTAATTTTCCGGAATATTGCTATTGTCAGCATTTCATGAACTTTTAAAACACCAAAATATAACACACATGTAGAAAACAGAAAATGTAAGCGTACAGCAGAGTGATTTATCACAAATAGACCACCTATGTAAATGCAAGTCAGGTCAAAAAAAAAAAAAACAGAAATTTCCAGCCACCTAGAAACTCCCCTTGGCTTCCTTCTTTTCAAAGTCAACCAGTGTAACTTCTCACAATTTAGCTATTGTCACAGCTATTATCACAGTTTTGAACAATTATTAATAAAATAACCTTTTATACATTCCTTGATGTCTTGGTTATTTAGCCATAATCTATTTCTGACATTCAGTCACATTGCTGTCTTTACTGTGGTTTATTCATTTTCTTTCATTATAATATCCCATTGTGTAACATATGACTATTTATCCTCTCCGTTGATGAACGTTTGGCTGTAGCATTTCAGCCTGTGTCACATGGTGCACATGAAAGTACATTTTTATGAGAAATATTGCTAGAAATGTACATCACTTTTGCTGTCATGTTTTTTAATTTACTATTTCAGGATAGAATGGAATGTGAAAGAGATCTAATGAGAAAAGTGGTTTCATTTTAGCTATTGCAAACTTTCCTCCTAATGTGTAAAATTGGTAAGATTTTTAAATTAAATTTATAGTCATGACATCAGTTAATAAAATTACAGGTTTCAAGTGTCCAATTCACTAAAACAGTCTATATATAAATATTGGATTTTTTTTGCACATTTCTTGTTTTGGTAATAGCCTTATATATCTTCTGCAATGGAAACATGTTGTTATTCACAGCTTCACACTGAATGTTTGTTTCTCAGCCTCCTCCGTCCGGCTCATCGGAATCAGAAAGCTCTTCTCCCCTTCACCTGGAATCTGCACATTCTCCTTGGCTCCTTTATCGTGTGGGATCAGCTGGACCCCCAGGTAGGACACTCTCAGTACATTTCAGAAGTTCAATACTTGTGAAAACCAGTCTTCTAGGGGCCTGCTGGCTTTGCTGTGAAATTACTTGTTGAGAAGAACTGACAGCCTGTTTAAAGACTGTGAATTGATGATCGTAGTGATGAAACACCTGTGGTTGGAAGATTGCAAGGCCTCACATGGGCCAGACGTTGACACTGGATGAAGGCTGGAAGTGGGAGAACATTAAGACATCTGTGTTTCTATGCTGAGGAAGGGCAGAACTGGGAATGAGAAGCGTAAGAGGCAGTTCTTTTCATAGGTGTAGGATCGTGGGCACAAATCTTTTGTTAAGTATCAATGATAAATTAATGACACTTTCTTTTTTCTCAGCTTCTCTTATTCATCGAAATTATGTTTTTTGGGGGTAAGTTAAACAGGAGATTAATGGTTGCTACAGTGGGTTCAAGAAGTGCTATGAAGGGAAGTGAGGGATAACAGGATGGCAGGTCCTTAATACAGATGCTTAATGATTTTTCCCTGAGGAAGTGACATTTGAGCAAAGCCCAGAGGAAAATTTGTAGGTGACCCTGTGGGTATGTAAATGCTGCATTCTTTTACAGTCACGAGTGTGGTGTGCATGGGGTATGTAAGAGGTGATATTTGCTCATGAGGGTCAAATGGGAGAAGAAATAAACAACAGTCAGAGAGGTGGTGGGAGGAGAGGTCACGCAGTGCGATATGTACGATTATAGGACTTTGGATTTGATTCTCCATATGAGAGGAAACAACTGAAGCTAAGTGAGCTGGGGCATCACAAGAATTGAATTCTGATGATATAACAATAGGGAAAGTAGGTACTGTTTGGGGAATTTTCACTGAGATCCAGGTGTGTCGCTCAGGCTTTTCATGTTCGAACACATTCAGGTATTGAAATGTTGCAGATGTTTTGTAAAGGTTAATGCATTATTGATCCTCTGTTTCCTGCCCAAATGTCTATGTCTCTGTTCCCAACCCTACTTCTCTGTTTCAGGGGAACACAGAGATGTGATGAACTGTTACAGACAGTCTAGTCCATTGATTTGATTTTAGTATTCACACAAAAAGCACAGGATAATTTAGGCTAAGCATGTTGAATAAGTCATTCTCACTAGGCTTCAAGAGCCTCTAATATATTTATAACCTCTTCCTGGTATTTTAGTCAATTATATCCACCTGCATGAATATTATCATATGAAAATGCACAAAGTGTATTTCTTACAAGTTCTCTGTTAAATTGGCTATTTTATTTAAAACCTATCTTAACTGACTTAGTTTCCTTCAGGTTTGGACTGAGAACATACACAAATGGGAATCTATTTTATGATACTGTAATTATGATTAATATAAAGAGTATGTCATTTTTATCTAGTATATTATGATCTTTTAGTTAGAAAATGATTACTAATTGCCAACATGTGAACGATATTCAGAAATGAGTGTTCAATGACACAGATGAACAGTATTGATTATAGGCATTTGGCTAACTTAATTTTTAAACATAGCATGTAGTCTTTTTATGAGGTCTAGAAGCTTGATGTTGTTTAGTAAAACTAATTAATGACCACAAGAATAAATGAAAAAAGTAAGCACAGTGCAAATGCCTATAATGCTTGTGTTTAAGATTTAAATCATTTCCGACTATATCATCCTATTAAATATCATCAGCATAGTCATCACAGAATGCTTGCATGGATATCTCAGCATGAACAATTTTGCATTACATGGGATTAATTGATAGCTAATGTGTGCCTTAAATTACTTCAAATTATTCAGCCTGACATCATCGTTTTTAAAAGAGCCAGTTCACAGGTAGTTATATTAATTTTTTTTCCATTTTGGATTGACAAAAGAAGCTTTTTATTTTCTTGAGATTACCATATACTCTTTTTTCACCTTCACAATTCATCTCAATGTTAGTGGTTGCTTGCCTCAGTTTCTACATATACAGTGTTTTATCAATTTTAGTGTGTACATGTCTTATGGATGATGGTGTATATGCATGGTACAGTGCTGAAGAGCACAGAGTTTGGAGTCAGATGGCCTGGGTCCATTGATCGTTCTGACACATAATAGAATTTAGATTTTAAGCAAATCACTTTACTTCCTGTAAAGTAGAGATGTTAATAGAACTTCAATGTGTTCTCTGTGAGAACTGATACTTTGAAGGAGTCCTAGAACTAGTAAGAGTCCAAAATCTGTTAGTTACTATTCCAACATCTGTAATCGATTGGTTATTATAGAACATGTACATTCAATTTATTACCTTTTTCTAAAAATAAGCCTTATCATCGTATGTTTGAGAGACGTTAACATCTCTGTTTCCTGCACACGACACGTAATCTTAGTGAGATCTCTAGGATTCACAGTCAGATATTCCGCCATCAAAAGCTCATAGTCCTCATCTCTAACCAACACTCTTTTTCTTAAATGTGATTTCTTGAGCAGAAGACAGGTACAGATAGATGCCTTCATCCCCATTTGCTACTGAGAAAAAGAAATGTCCTCAATTGTCAAAACAGTAAAGGAATTACAAAAAAAAAATCTAATACAACCTTTGTAAATTGTGTGACATAACTCAGTTCTGTTTATTACAAAGTGATTAATATTTGAGATACATGTATAATTATAAGACACAGAAACTCATTCATGTTGGATGAGGGTAGACAGAGTTTATTTGTCTCCTTCCACTAGGAGAATCAAGAAAACATTCTCATTCGAGGATCATGGACAGCAGTCACTCACTCCTATGCCCCCATGTACCTTCAGGTTCCCTCGCTTCAGTAATCCTCTGGTGACCATTTACCATTCATGTTTTAGTTCAAAAAAGCAAGCAGAGGGATGATTAAACACCTTCACTTTCTTTCTGAAATTCCTGATTTTGCTTTTGTTTTATTAGCAGGTGGCCTTCTGGGGACTGATCACTGGACTTGAGGTCCTGTGATCACAGAGTTTGCTAATGGAGCAGAAAACCACTCCCCTCCCAACGACTGTGTGAAGATGATGTGTGGGGAGCACTGTCTTTACTTTGCCATCATTCTCTTTTTTGTTCTACGGTTTACCCTTGATATTTTCCTAATGTCCAAACTCATTCTCGATATACATGTGAGTAATGAGTATTGATTTATAGACATAATTCAGATGTTTCTTTTTAAATCTGCAACTTGTGTACAAGGCTCAGATAAATGAAATCATAGCAACACAGATCACTAGAGCTAGAAGAAACCTACGACATTATCATTCACTCATTAAACCAAATAAAAAATATGTGCCTACTCTCTACAAGGAAAGAGTGAAATAAAAAATGAAGAAATAGAAAATGTGTGACACACACAAATAGACACATGCAGAAAGGAAAGAGAGAGAGAGAAAGAGAGAGAGACAGAGAGAGAGACAGAGAGAGAGGGAGTTATTTTTGGTTAAGAGTAAATTTACAGAATTTTTTGGCTACCAGGAAAAAACAATTATTTTTTCCTAAGAGATTGGAAAGACTTCATTGCAGATGTGTCTTCTGGTCAAGACCTCTTTGAGAATGAGTAAGATTCCACATGGAGAAGAAACAGACCCAAAAATGAAAACTATATTCTGACACTGAGCAGGAAAATGAACAGTAGAACAATGAGATGAACTCTTGTGCCTTTAGGATTGAGAGAAGCACTTAAAATGAATAATGTCCACTGTGGTGCAGAATGCTTCTCCTCCAAAACTGTTGCTAAGTATTTGGGTTTATAAGATTTGTGCGAGGACAGATTTGTAAAACCCTCCTATACAATGAGTTTCTTTCCGCTCCTATTTGTCTTATCAGGTAGAAATACTTGGGTCAGTGTGACCATTTCTGAATATGTTTTTACATTTATTAATTCACTATGAGATATAAACTTTGCAAATTGACTTATAGCTTCAACAATGACCCGAGAAAAGCCTTTGAAAGCACTGTGGACTTAACTTAGCAGTACAGGAAATAAACAACTAAGGAGAGAATGTAGGCAGAACTGGAATGGAACTGATCTAAGTGAGGACAGAGATTCGAGGGGCCCCAATAAGAGAGATTTTATAAGCAAGTAGATTTAGGGTGAGAAATGCAGTGACTAAGACTTTTAAGAAGCTATGACTATGAATCTTCATGATAGGGAGAAAGCATATGCCTGTTATGTCTATCATGCATAGACGAGCCAATGACAAATGCTAGTGAAATAAGTCTGTAGAAGAACTATATAAAACAAATACTGGGCTCATTGATCATATGCTAGATTATAAATTAATGAACCCATTGACAGTAGGAACAATTATTTTAGATGGTTCTGAGCTCATAGTTATTCATGGATTCCAACCATATATCAAATTTCAATATTCTTGAACCAACCACAGACAAATCATGGAAATCTTAATTATATTGACAAAAATATAACTTTGTAGAATGTAAACACTTTACCTTTGGGAAAGGTGCTTATGAAGGTATCAATTGCTAATGGACCTCTTGTAGAATAAATCAAATGATCAAAAGAGAGTGGATTGAGAAATAGAGCTTAGAAGAAATCAGAAGATGCCTAAGAGTTTAACATTGTGAAATCCAGATAAATTGAAAATAATAATAATGAAGCAACTAACAATTAGGTGGTAGAGTAAATTAATAGGCCAATGTGTGTAGTTACTTAACTCTTCAAACATTTTACAATTATAAATTCTGGTGTAGGAGATACTCCCAAATTATTTAGAATTTTCAATAATTGTCAGAGAGATTAAAAAGAGAAATAACTTCAGGTGTTTAGCAAATTTCAGAGACTGGGTTGGTTAGGAAATCTCTTCTCTGTGCTCTATGGACTCTTATGGTGCTAAATGTTTAAAACCATGCAATAAAAATGGCACTATCATATTATTTCCCCATCATTCATGTACATGTGTATGGCCTTAGTTTAACTGTGCCAGTTGTTCTTCAAACAACAGAGGGGACAAATTTATGCAGGTACAAAAGTGAAAATAAAAACCAGGAAGCTGTGGATGGTGTTAAAAATGTCAAGTATCTGGTTCATCTTTGGATTTCATGAAGATGCTCTTTGTATCTGTCTTGATTTAGGCTACATAAACCTCATCTAATTCAGTTTCTGAAAAGCCATCAGGTTTATGGCACTCTGCAATCCTAAAATCTGACCTTCTCACCAACTGAGATCAACCTGTTCCCTCTGAAATTTATGTATTTATCTGCCTGCCCATCAGTCAGTTAATCTATCTGTTTATCATTCACAATGTACTATTTCCAGTCATGTAGTAAGTGTGACACAATCAATCTTGATTATGGTTAAGCATCGAGCTCCAAATTCTTTTCCAACCTTGTTTCCAACTGGTCTCCCTAATACACATTCGATTCCATCCAGGGATGTTTCCTTACTTTGCTGCTCACATACCAAGCTCCTGCATTAATCTTCTCAGCTCTCCAGGGCCCTCCTCCAGAAAACAGTCTAGTATTTAAAACTTAGTTCTAATCATTGTTTTATGAGTATTTTTTTCTCATAGACACCAATGGCTCTGTGTTTTCTTAATTCTTTAAACAACTATTGAGAATGTTCACCAGTTTAAGATATCTGATTTGATTGTTATGTGTTTCTTGTTTGTTTGTTTTCTTTTCTTTTCTTTTCTTTTCTTTTCTTTTCTTTTCTTTTCTTTTCTTTTCTTTTCTTTTCTTTTCTTTTCTCCCAGTTAGAGAAAGGGTCAGTGCCATCTATTCCTGTGGGTTTTTCAGGTCAGTGTCCCTGAGACTGGCTTGAACTCTTTCTTTGTTAGGAGTAATTTTTGTTGGCTTTTGGTAGTAAGAGCATACATGCTTATAGAACTAATTGAAATGTAGCTGCTTCTATCCATCTAACGAAAGGTTTTAGTAATATTAGAATGATAACCTCACTGAAATATTGATATTTAACCAATAATAATATCATTAGGTTCTAGTGTCTGTGTGTGCGTGTGTGTGTGTGTATGTGTGTGTGTGTGTGTGTGTGCGCGCATGCACACATGTCAGCAAGAAGAAGAGACACAGAGACAGAGATGCTGACAGATTTTCTCAACCACTGATTAAATTCATATAATGGCTATTGAAATATTTGGGGTTCTCATTTTTTAATGAGTAAGTTTGGAATGGTTTTATTTTTTTCCGAAATTGTGTCAATTTGTACAATTTTCAAATGTATGGGCATAAATTTGTTCCCTATATGGTATTGTTTTTTGTGTTTGATCTCTGCGGCTGATAGCTATAAGTTCCTTTAAATTTCAAGAAAAGTTGACGTGACTTCGCTATTTTTCTTGATGAATCTCATCAAAGATTTCCATTACACTTTTAAATAGAACCAATTTTGCTTTACTTAGTTACTATTATTATTATTATTATTTAAAATTATTATTACTATATTTTCTCTTTCATTAACTTCCCATATGTAAATCATTCTTGTTTTTACACCTTTCTAGTTACAAAACATATAATAAAAATATATTGTTTGAATTTAATGCCTTCTTTTCTATTTTAAATTAATGAATTACATTCATTAATGGTCAGCCATTCTTCAGTTTATTAACAAATAACTAAGGCTAGCTATTTCTCTCACTGTTTTGTTTTGTCTCACAGTTTTTATTTACACAATTATTATCATTTATTACTAGGTATTGCCTGATTTTAATAATGATTTTCCAGACATTTGATTTTACAAGTATATTTTAAATTTTCTGTTACTGCCATACATGGCCTGGTTAATTATTCTTTTCATATTTTTGTAATTCTCTCTATGGAATAGAATTTAAGTTTTTGGATTTTTCCGTAAAGGGTGAGTGCTGATGCAATTTTACCAGATATTGTCAAATTCTTCTTCATAGGTACTGATTGATGCTTTCCTAAATCAAAATGTGTGCACAGCCACGCTACCATAGCAGGTGTGAAACTTTTGTAATTTTACCGATGATAGATGTGATGTGGTACCTAGGTGTATTGTTTTTGTTTGTTTTTTAGCTACAGTGGTATCACATTATAATTTTAAGATAATTTTTTGACTACTGTTAGGAGCTGTTTTTCTTTTTTTTTAACATTTTATTCATATTGAATAAACATGACTGTTTATTCAATGTGTGGAATCCAGCCTGTGTAATGGAATGCTGATCGTCGTCTTTCTTCTTTAGTAATTTCTTATATAGGCACATGCGGTTATTCATTTGTCAATTATTTTTATATATCTCTATGTCTTTGGAATTGTGATCATTTTTACAGTGATCTACTGCATTTCCCAGAAACAGCGAGAGTCAGTTGAAGTAAGATTTTCTTTTCTCTGTTTTGTAATAGTTTAGTTAAATATATTTATTTGTCTCAGGTGATCCTAAAGAACCTCATGAATGTCTCAGGATGGCTTATGACTTAACCTGCTGTTTGCGAAAGAAGGATCCGAGGCTGCTGATGAATGGGCTGCATCTCTGAGGAGACTTCAAGGGACCACCAGCAAAGTCCTTTAGAACACAATGACCACCAACCCACACTCCTCCTCCTGGGGGTCTTCTCCCAGGCTCTGCCCCTGGACTGTTAGCCCACCACTGAGCACCTTTATTAAGTGCTGAATTATTCCTTTGAGTCTATCTTGTACAGATTTATTTTGTCCTTTGCTGTGGCAAAAATGATTAATGGTGGACAATTTT
>PVKZ01008467.1:0-15797 GCA_004027375.1 Macroglossus sobrinus
TCCCTCCTTCCTTCCTTCCTTCCTTCCTTCCTTCCTTCCTTCCTTCCTCCCTCCCCTCCCTCCCTCCCTGCCTCCCTCCCTCTCCCTCCATCCACACGACCGAGCTCTGCTCAGTGTTCATGGAGGAACATGGCAGGGACAAGGGGGACCTTGTCTCCCTCACAAATTGCTCCCCAGTGCACTTTTAAATATGAATCCGTACCCGGTTACCCGCCATCGGGAAGGCAGTGATGACGCTGGCCACAGAGGTGCCATGATCCATCACACAGCTCTCAGGGCACGGAGGGAGCAGGTGGCACAGGATGGGGGAAACTCGTACGATCCCTTCGCCTGGTCACCGCCTTGTAATTTCCGGCCCATTCTTGCAGCCATTCCGGTCTGGCATTACCGAGGTCTTTGCCATCTTCATTTCTGTCCGATGTTTTTTCATTGTTGTTTTCATTGCTGTTTTTGCCAATTTTTCCTTTGTGACAGCCAGCGTTAGCTGAGTGACAACGACGTGCCAGGTGTCTCTTATTTGTCGTTTTGAGCGTTATTAAATTCTGCAGAGCAGATCGTGTTAGGAGCCCTTACCAAATAGGAGAATTAGAGTTCAGAGATATGAAATGGTTTGTTGTAGGTCCCCAAGCTTACTAAGAAACGAGTGACATACGCCTACCATCCAGCACCCTCTCCCCCTCCCTCGAGAGCTTGCTGTTAGTAGGTCAGAGCTAGGCAGATCTCGGTGATACGTAATCCGGGCTTTCCTACGTATTTCATCTGCAGCACGTGTCCCCCCAACATCTGTATGTACCCACGGAGGGGGTACGGGAGGCGGAGCCTTTGGGAGGTGATCAGGTCGTGAGGGAGGGGCCCTCGTGAACGGCATCAGTGGCCTCCCTCTGCCATGAGATGCCACGGCACGAAGGCGGTGGTCTGCAGCCAGGTGGGGGCTCCTCCCAGAACCCTGCCACGCTGGCACCGCCTTCCCAGACCCCCAGCCTCCAGAGCTGTCAGGAATGCATCTCTGCTGTCTACACGCCGCCCAGCCCGTGGTGCTTGGTCGGAGCTGGCTGCCTGAACTCAGATACTCCTCACTAAACCTGTATGTGACATTTGTAGATGACATGGGCTCAGGTGGTCACTAAACTCTGAGCGCCTGTTGCTGATGGAGCTCTCTTTCTGATGGCCGCGCCAGCCGCTCACGTCCGCATCTGTGGGTCCCAGCTGCGGGCTCAAGTGCGCCGCCCTCCTTGAGGACACGGGATCCGTTCAGCCACGTGGCCGGGGGGTCATGAACACCGGGCCGTGTCCTGGCCCCCCGGGGGGCCGCCGTGCAGGTCACTGGTGAGCGCTGTGGAGACGCTGCAGGGCTGCCCAGCTTCCCTGTCTGTTCGTGTGAACTAGTCCGTGTCCGTACCTGGGGCTCGTCAGCAACTCTGATGTGTTGAACTGAATGTTGGATTTCTTGCCCGTCCCCATTCCCCGACAAGCTAAAACCGACCCGGGTTACACATGACCGCCGGAGGACCCGCTCTTAAGTAAACAGATAATGTCAGGCCCGTGACGTAGCTCGGATCGGTTCCGAGTATCGGCCAGTCCGAGGAACTTCTCCTTTCTCTTCGCGGCCGTCCAATCTCGGGCTGCCCCATTTTTACTATGATAAGACCCAAAGACTCGTAACTGATGGGTAGGCTTTCCTGTCAAACCACAGCATTCTTTAATCATGGTTTCGGACTATCCCTGATCATCGCTTTTGTTCTTAACTTGGATGATGACACGTGTAGCCAGATCAACCTGTGCGTGACCCAGCTGGGAAGAGGGCTAAGGAAGGACCCCCAAAAATGTTGCCAAAGCTGCAGCGATGGACGGATCGCCACACGAAATTGCAGAGGCATGCATTTAAATTAAAAAAATAAAACCTCCCAACAATTTCGCACGTGACCAGTTGGGGGAATTTATCAACACCACTTGTGGAAAAGACGTAGGTGGGGGTTGTAGTGGACCCCAAGCTCAGCGTGAGTCACCTGGGCGATGTACTCGCCAAAATACTGATGCAATTCTAGGCAACAGGAACGGAAAGAGAATCGCCCTCTTCGAACAGGAGACGATCGCTGCACTCCGTTCCGAGTCCACGAGACAACACGTGGAGGGTGGGGCTGGGGGCCAGGGCACCCTCGTGTCGCGGGGTGACCTGGGTCTGCGTCCCATCAGGCGTGGCCGCAGGCATTCAGGGTTGGGACGGAAGGAAAGCGTGATGACTGCTACCGTCTCTAGGAGGACTGCCACACTGAGGGAGAGACACGGTTCTCTGACGTGAGCGCAGCCCCTGGAGGTGGAGGGGCGGCCTGGACCGGTGTCGGGGGGATAGGCTGACCATTTAGGACGTTCCGAAATGAAACGGGCTGCACTGGGAAAAAACCAGCTGTCAATCCACAAATGTAAGCAGATGCTGGCTGATCACCCCCAGGGCCTTTTAGGGGAGATGGATGACTTATCTTCCATGGGGTAGGCTTGAACAGGATGAGCTGTAGCATGGAGATGAGTGTCGGCTTGTCGTAAACCATGCAACCGACACATTGTTAGAAGACCACGTATCATCTGTTACCTTTTTCTCTAATTGTCTCTCTCATTGTCTTCCCGATTAAAACGGAAGCTGGGGAGGGTGTCCTTCTCACGCCCTTCTCACACATTCTAGTATGTCACCGCCAGGAATCCCCAACAAGCACGTAAAATGCCGATGAATAGCGGACATGACTGACCTCCGTTGCTAACATCTTCCCACGGAAGCACAGAGGTGTGTGCTAGGCCAACCCTGTGTCACGAGGGCCCCGTGCCATTCAAATTTCTGTTCTCAGATTTTGGCAAAACACTGTTGGTTCACCTCATTGGAAAGCACCGAGGTGCTAGCCCCAAAAACACGCTTTTCAGAGTAATGTGGTCGTGCCTGGGTCCTGGCATCCTCTCAGGGACACAGAGGCACGGGCTTTCCGAAGTCCCTTGCAGTTCTGTCACTTTAGGACTCCGTCACGTGGACCGCCTGAGGAGCTGGGATTATTGTGTCTTTTTCACGTCCTCCCTTTATCACTCGGCTACGTGCCCTCAGTAACGTCGATAGAATCGGCACTCAGCCGAGCGTGGCAGCTTCCCGTTCTGAAACACGGCGTCTCAAGAACTCTTAGAGATTAAATATGTAGAGAAACATAAATATTTGAAATGCCCTGGGGCTGGTGTATGTCCTGTCTCGAAACAGATCTTTCTGATCTCGTGTCTTTTATTTGCTTGCGTGTGTGCTGCCTTTCTCCGTAAGACTAGAATTCCTGCAGGCTTTCAGAGAGGCGAGGCCGTCAACAGCACCCTCACGCCCTGCCCACTTCGTGCCTACTCGAGATAACCCCAACGCTGTAACAAGCTACAGTGTTGAGATTTGTTGGTGTTAGCAGTTAACTGTTGAAAGGCCCAAGGTCCGTCCTTAGCATTACTCTTTCCTCAGGAAAGACCAGTAGTTTTATTGTGAATCCACTTCCCGGATGATAAGCCTTGCATTGCACAAATGTTTACGTCCTGTCTTTCTCGAACGTCTCTTTCCTAATTCTAGATCTGTTATACTCAGGGTTTTTTTTGTCACTGCAGTACTGCCACAAACACGATTTGGATAGACACCATTTGTTTGAAAATTTCATGTCTTTTCTTCTTTGCTTGCTTCCTCTTCTGTCCTCCCTTTCTTTCTACTTTTTGCATTTTCATTACGGTAGTTCATCCCGAAATGCTTGAAGATGGCCTACAGAAAGGCACCGAGGATATATAAAATTTAAATCGAAAAGTGAAGGTAAAAGGAAAAAAAAATTGGATGCGTCCAGACAGAAATACACAAAACAGGTGTCCACTCCTCTTTCTAGCTAGAGCAGTGCACTCTGTTTCGTGATAAAAAGGAGGACGGATGAGGTATGACTAATTTCAGCAGGTCTGCAGAATAATAACAAACCCCTAATCAGGAGAAGCCCGACTTCTACATGAGACCAGGGAGAACGAACGGAAACACCACTAATTGTGGTAAACAGTTCCCAATATACTTACCAAAAATACGTCAAGTTTTCTCAGACTGCTTTTTCAAATATTCCCTAAAGTAAGCATAGCTCTTGATCCTAAATCGCCCATAAATTAAGATGTATTCTAGGCACTAAGGGACAAACGTGTCTCTGATTTCTGCCTGCTATAGCTATAACCCAAGGAGGAATTTTTAATTACCAAAAGGTGGGGTCAGCTGTATATCTGTCACAGACCCATCTACAAACGCAGAGACCCGAACTCTCATAGGCCGAGCTGAGCGCTTGCCAACTGTCGATGGTTCGTGGATTTAAAGTTATAATACTTACTGAGTACAAAACATCAGTATATTCTATTTTCAGCAAAATCCAGTTGTAAGGATTGTACTAAAGGATTAAGGATTAAAGGGAAAAGTCCCTATGGTTTTTATTCACCTGTCAATCAAATGAGCGTAATTTTATTTAAATCACCTGTGCGCACTATTAAAAGTTCTACCCCCTTGCATATTTTCTGGACACACTGTGGGACAAAGACCAATTCTCAAGTCACCGAAGATGCTATTTTGAACTTTAACATTAAAGAGCCGCCTTCGGTGAGCCCCCCGAGTGACTCCGTCGTTAGCATTGAGGTCCCTGACATTTTCTGTCACAGAAAGAGCGGTGTGTCTCTGGTGAATGAACGAGGCGATCTCCTCAGCCCATGCTGAGTTCCACATGTCCCCTCCTGGTGTGCGTGGTCCACTCTACGTCACCTAACGCGGGGCAGAAAGCATCCTAAGCGCTGTGTACTCTTCCGACAGAATTCTTAGTGGAGAGTGGGGTCCCCTCCCGGGGCGTGGTCCAGGTTCTTGGCGTCCCAAACAAAGATTGGAGCAAGAGATTGAAATATAGTAAAAAAGAAAAGTTTTATTAGAAAGGAAAGTCCACTTCCAGAGGTGCCGTAGGCCTGAGCCTGAGCATGAGAAGCCTTGCTCAGAAGGCCTGGTCACAGACACCTCAGAGTTTGATCCCTTTGTGCTGTGGGCGGTGGCTTTTCTTAGAGGAGGGGGCTTCCTTGATGGACAGCTAAGACTGACAGGACTCGGTGAGTCATCACTTTGCCTTCCATGCATGTTTGTTCCCAGAATTCAGTCTCTTGTAATGATATTAATGAAATTCAAGGCATATGCATCTATTATAATGATGGGATAATGAGCTGTGAGTTGAAGGGCCTTGGGAATAACTGGCTTAAACTGGTACCTACATCTCTGCCTACTGGTTTCTCTAGGTAAGTTAAAAAATGCCTTCTGTCTGGCTTCATTGTGGGCGGATTAGGGCGGACCCCTTCTAGGGTAGGATGGCCTCAGTGTCTTTGCAGGCAGACCCGAAACCCCCCAGCCATCTTCCCTGCCCACCTCTTTTCTAAGAGCCATGAACCCCGTTATTATTGGTATGGATGTTGGGGGACGGGAGGTCTCTTCCCTGTCTGCTTCCTGCTGAGAACGGCCTCGTCCCCTTCCCTTCCTGCCTCAGTCAGGGCGGGGTCCTCGGTTTCCTGCTGAAGTGCCACCTCAGTCCCTAGACAAGGAGAAGATAGAAACTTGTTATTTAAATCATACATCTATTAACTTCCATTATTGATTTGCCTATTAAGTGAGCAAAGGGAAACAGGCTTAATAAGTTTCTTACAGTAAAAAAAAAACAGGCCTTTGGCTTAAAGTCCCCTCCCCTCCCCCAGACTCTAAGGGCCCCGCCTGGCCTAACACCATTTCTGCTGAACAATGGGCTGATGACCCTTGTCAACAGCCAGAGGATCTGAGTCCCCAGGGCAGTGATCAGGATTCGAGGGAGAGGGCCTTTTTCCAAAGAAAGGAGGGAAGAAAACTAAGTTTACAGAAAAGATTACCTCTGCAGGAGAAGTCTCATTTCATTTCCTGCTGAGAGACTCAGAATTTACAAGTGGTGTCCCTTCTCACACTCTCTAGGAAGTTCCTCCACTGTGGACTATTTAGATTACTTTCACATGCTTGTAAGATGGACAAGCTTTGCTCTTCATCTGTAGGCCCAAGCTTTTGTATGACTCCTGAGCTCGGTCCGTAGCATCGTTTTCCGGAAGTGGAATTAATGGACAAAGGGAATTTTAAGGCTCTTGACTCTTGCCTCCGAGGCCGCCAGGGTCCTGTCCAAACCCGCTGAGTCACATCCCTGCGGGCAGCAGCCCCGTCAGCACCCTCCAGCAGCGAGAGGAGGCAGACCCCGGAGGCAGACCCCTAAACCGCTTACGTCTCTTAGGGCTTTTCTCCTGAAGCCCGTCTAGTCTTGCATTGTGCATCGGGGAGGAGTCGGAGGGGCACAAGCTTGAGGTGCTTCTTCCCACTTCAGCTGTCTTTTCCCCCCTGTCTCCTTTCTCCGCGTTCTCTTCGCCCAGAAGTGGTTTCCTTGCGCACTGCCCCGTTTGGAAGTCACTGAGTTTTCTTGCTTTGTAATCCCCGTAATGCGTCTGATGTGCTGTCTGGGAAACAAAAGGAGCAAACAGCCGGTCCCCCAGGAAACCCTGGGGGTTTCAAAGAACCTTCCTCTCTGTAAAGCCTGGCTCTCTGTACCTCTGTTCCAGCTGGTGTCGTGCACGGGCGGTGACAGTGTCTGGCTCAAGGACTGTCTCGGGCCAGGTAGCTGGTCACAGTCAGGCTTAGTTCTGAGTCGCTCGTTAGAATTGGCTAATGCGAGAATTGAAGCCTTGTGCAAATCAAGGACCGGGTTCCTGTAGGAAGCTGCGGGTGGGTCTGCATGTCCCCCTGCCGCCTGCCTGTTTTAACTGCCTGGGAAGCTGAAACCTGCTTGGTGCCCAGCACAAGAAAATGAATTCGTAACTGTGTGAAATGATGGGCTGTCACCCAGGCATAGCAGTGTCATGATTTCGCCATATACCTCAGATCATCCAATCGTCATGTTGCCTGCCCAGAGTTACACCACATCACGTCACTTATATCTCAGTAAAGCTGGGAAAAAAAATAAATAAAGATAAACAACAATCTTCATGCTTTTAAAAAGAGGCAATGGGGACCTAAGAACACAGTATGGCCCGAAAGCAACAGAATGTGCTTTAAGCTGCCATCTCTCTCTCTCTCTCTCTCTCTCTCTCTCTCTCTCTCTCTCTCTCTCTCTCTCTCGCTCTCTCTCTCTCGGTTTCTTTGGTTACCTTTTTTCCAAGCGTCCTTGAAGGCCGCAGTGAAAACTTCAAGCAGAGGTCCAGGACAGGGAGCTTACAGTGAGCCCGAACCTACATCAGTAACCCACACACTTTGGGGCTGGTGTCAGCGCATGCATTTGTAGACCGGCACATTCATTCATTCATTCATTCACTCATTCATTCATTCATGTGGGCAGCGGCTGGTTTTCATGATATATCAGTACCTGTGGTCGGCATGGCAATGGACCGAGAGCAATGGGATGCTCATTCCCAGGAATGTCAAATTCAAGGAAAAGGCAGGTCCATTTATGATTCTGTCTAATACACAAACTTCCAGAAGGACTAACAGTGTTGACTCCTGTCACGTGTAGAAAACATAATGAAAAACAGATGACACCACAATGCTCAAAAGCGTAATCCAAGCCATCCTGACAGTCGAAACTAATACCTACAATGCCACCTTTTGTGCATTTTATTACCAGTGGCCTTCCATCAGCAATAGGTCAAAGAAACTTCTTTCTTCCTGTTTTGTCACAGAAGCATCCAACGCCAGTTGAACTTATTAGGAAGTTTCCCAGAGGGCCAGGACTTGGTGGCCCTGTGAGTTGTGACAGCTGAAAAGTGCCCTGTCTCCCCAAGTCGCCCCGTTTGGGTTTGGTCTCGCAGATGTCTCGGTCTCGTTGTTCTGTGGCGGGAAACGGGCTGTCATTCGCAGCAGCTGAAATTGGACTATTGTCATCTACAGAGACTGTCTGCTGTGATGGGCAGCCTGCCTAGGGCTGCAG
The DNA here is from genome assembly GCA_004027375.1 of Macroglossus sobrinus. Classification (NCBI taxonomy): domain Eukaryota; kingdom Metazoa; phylum Chordata; class Mammalia; order Chiroptera; family Pteropodidae; genus Macroglossus; species Macroglossus sobrinus. The sequence goes on from PVKZ01008467.1 coordinate 7,980, forward strand.
TGTTTACCCATGTCCCGGTCCTCTCCGATTCTCTCGTTTGGGCCTTTGCTGTGCCCCCGAGGACTCTAGGAGCACCCACAAAAATAACGGGGCTTCCTCTGCCCGCGTTTCTAATATCTGTGGTACAACGTATACAGAGTTGAATGAAATGAATTTGATCTAGCCCTGGCCATTTCTGTCTGTCGCTGTATCCTCACGAGTTACCAGGCTGTAGGACGTGGTGAATGTTTAATGAGTGAGAAGAGGACATAGTGATTCGTGTCCTTGATGGGTGCAGAATTCGTAAAGTGCACCCACCTAGCCCTTGTGCAGTCGATCATTTCGATGGCACTCTCCATGTGACATGTGGAGATTGTTTCGGATATTCTTAGCTTTTAATGCCTTTGCTGGTCAATAATACTTACACTAATCGTTTTTATTAATTATTATTATTATTTTTTTATTTTGGGTGAAAATCAGATTCTCCCTGAAATAAACTTCTGCAGTCACATTCACCTTCTTCTGTCTTTGAGGAAACCAGGGTCTTCCTTGACTTTGCGCTTTTTGCCTCTGTCTCTCCATCTGCAAATTTTTTTTTCATTGTCGGCTCTTACCATCTACGCAAGTCTCCACGTCACTGTCATCTCGTAGGGAAAAGTCGTTACCTGATTAAGGTCCCCCCACTGCGTACCCCAGTTACTACCTATTTCCTAACTCTATTTATTTTTATAGACGTTACTACGTAAACATCATCTCTCACTCACTACTGAATCCCGCAGCGCCTAGCGCAATGCCTGACACACAGCAGAGTCAGTAATGATGTGTCCCGGCGATTAGCAGATGGATGAATTTAAGAGACACAACAGGGGACCCGAAATCTCTCTTCCTACTGTGACGTTTCTCGACCACGTGCCGCACCAGGTACCGTGTAACGTTTCTGCTCCGAAGAGCGTTGCTGGGGCCGTGTCCGGCCTTCCGATTTCACGGGCTTTCTGGGAAAGGCCCGAAGGCAGTGATCTGTGACCATCTCAAGACGCCCACTTACCTGTGGGCAGAGAGCCCGAGAACTGCGGCCCATTTCACCAAGTCCGGAAAGATGATTGCGGAGAAATCGCCTTCATTCAGAAGGCTGCACTGACCGTCGGAATTACTGACCCTTGCTGGGATTCTGAGGGGGAAGTTCCTGCAGACGATAGCGAGGGCCATAATGAGATATCGGTTGGGGGGGACACATCGCTGGGGGTTCTGTTTCTTGGTGGAACCCGGAGCATCCTCACGCCGTGGGAAGGGTGCGGACCGGCACCCGTGGGTCTAGCATTTCTTTCCTCGGAGGTGGATTGTGTTGCTGATTGTCCAAGAGATAGGACTCTTGTTCCTTTTCTCTGGTCCCTTAGTGTCGCTCTGACCTCTCTTGTCTCTTTTGTCGTCTTCAGTGAGTCTTTGGAAATAAGAAAGCAGAGCCGTAGGAAGACTGGCACAAAGCCAGATGTGAAATCAGTCGGGCTGCCTCGGTTATCAGTGGCTATGGATCATGGGTCACTCTGCCCAGTCTGCTCAGCTACTGCTGACATCAGAGGCCCCTTGCTCTGCCTTCTGTCCCAGTCCTGCCCACCCCGAGCCCAGGTGGGACATGTCTGCGCAGCGTCCGGCGGCTCTGCCCGTAGGCCGTGGCGCTGGCCAGAGAGCACTGGTGCTGCGAGCCCTTTTGCTTCTCTTCAGAGGAGAAGCCACGAGCATCAGTACTCGGGTGTCACCCACCATCCCCTTCGCTTGTTCTCCATGCTCCTGTTTCTGCCGACACCTGGACACTGCGTCATCCGATGAGAGAGAGAGAGAGGGAGACCTTTTTTGGAGATCAGTGTGATGACGAGTGAGGTCCCCTGGTCCGAGGGCCGTAGGATGTGTTGCTGGAAGCTGGTTCTGTGTTTTCTTAACCTCGGAACGTCACGTAGTATAATGGGAAGGACAAGGGTTGGGTTCGCACCGTCCTGGGTCACATTTTAACCGAGATAAGTTTCTTGTCTCTAAGACACAATTTTCTTGACTTAAAAAAATGTCCCTTTTGCAGAGTTTCTGTAAAACTACAACAACAAGAACTAAGATTTCCAGTGTCTTGCTCTTTGAGGTCCTTAAGTGAACCTCAGCTGCCTAATCTGTAAACCAGGGAATCCTGACCTGCTACGACCTTCTAGATCCGACCCCAAAATGGAGGTCGCTTTCTTATTCCTCAGGATCGTTATAGGATTATGTCAGAATGCATACGTGTGCAATACACTAAGAGGTCACAGGTACCTGTGCAAAAGATAGAGATTATCTTCCCCAGGTGGCTTCTAACGCTGAAAAACTGGCTATAGTATTTCAAGCTATTATTGACCCAGCACACGGAAAAATGAGAACTTGGACACAGTAAGTGGTATCAGCCTGAGTTTCTGTCTAAAAGTTGGAATAATAACGTTGTTTTCTGCCTAGAGTTAATCGTGAAGATTAAATGGATTAGTTAATTGGCACATGGTAATCATTACTTGCCAAAGGCTCCTACTTCGGTTTCAAAGTCTGAGAGGTGGCTAAAGTCAGGACATATTGATTTGCCCATGTGCTAAGTAAGGTTACTTATGCTCTTTCACTTTTGGGGCTGTTTTTGTTTTTGCCTATTAAACAAAAAGTGAGGGAGGGTTGGATTATAGGATCTTGAAGATTCTTTTTTTTTTTTTAATTTTAAGATTTCGAGTTCATCAAACACCCAAACAGTTCTTCAAGGTCTCTGCTCCACCCTGAATGTTCTCATTGGAGACAGGACCTCTGAACATGAAGGAAAAACTTACATGCATAAGGTGTACTGCCTAGCGTGACCCATTCTACCAATCAGCAAACACAGCCTCCTCAACTCGCACACACACATGACCTGGGCATCGAAATCTAAACCACTTACATCGCAAGGCATGATGCTTGATGAAGTAGGGAATGTGAAGGTTGTTTCTGGAGGAAAAATGGGTCTCCAGGTAGAAAACAGGAAGCAAGTATCCTTGGAAGATGAGATAGCGAAAGAGTCATATGGCTGAGTCCAAGGCTTCCGGCAGGAAAACCAGGTTGAGTTCTGTGCTGATAAAAACCCACAGGTGTGTCAGAGACAAGGTGGGCAATCTCTGAGAACTCGGGGACGTCGGAGGCTATGGCAAAGACATGTGGGTGGGTGACAGGGAGAAACACTTGTATTCCCTAAAAGCCTCCTGCTTAGCATTTTCACATGCTGGATTCCGGAAAAATTCATTGTTAGGAGGAGTAAGCCAAGGATCAATGGGATTCTGTGGCTTGCCTAAAGCTAGTAAGTGGCTGAGCTAGAATTTCAGCTCTGGGGTGTCTCCCTACAAAACCCATGAATTTTCATTAATACCTTATTCTCACATTTGTGTGCTCTTTATTTTCATTTACTCAACAGTGCCAGGCCATAGGATGCGCGATAAGCTAGGCAGACACTAGCCCATCCCTCCCAGGCCTTACTGTCTGGTAGAAGAGAGAGCCAAAACAAATAGATAAATATAAATAATTATGGTAAAGTAGAATCAAATAAATTTACTTTTAACTATAAATTATCATTTAATAAGTCTATGTGTAAATATGGCAGTTTTTTATCAAGGAAACTAGCAGGACGTTGAGATAAAGAATAACAGGCGTTCTAAAGGGGACCTTCTTGAGAAGGAAGACTCGTGTGTGTCCTGGGGAAAATGAGACCAAAGCAGAGAGCTGAAGGTTGAGGTTGAACCTGCTATGAAAAGATTGGGGAGAACGGGGATGCCCTTTCTTCTCCCCACAAAACAAGCTAGGCAAGGTCAACTGCAAAATTCTGCAGTGTGTTACAATGCAGGTGGCTTGAGGGCATTTTTAAAAGATTCTATAACACCCCATAGGTGTCCAGATAGTGAGCCTTGCCAAGTCCCTTCCCTTCCCTTCCCTTCCCTTCCCTTCCCTTCCCTATTTCATTTCTTTGTTTGTTCATTCTTACTTTCATTCATAATTTTTTCTACCAGTTTAGTTACTTAGCAAAAAAGAAATTAAAAGAATGCTAAATCTATCTCAGCTTCATGAGTGCATTGGACATAATCTCTTACGACAGAGTTACAAGCACATGGCGAAGTCGGGACGAAGATGTTGTAATTATTCATGTGACGTTTTAGCTGGTTGGAAAGTGAGTGGATGCACGGATGAATGGCGCTGGCTCTGGAAGGGGAGGGAGGTTTCCTAGGAGACCTGTACAGCTCAGCCTTCGGTCCCGTTCTGTTGAGCATCTTCATTCAGTCGACGCACAGCAGCCAGACGCTGTGGTTAGCAGGTTACCGTCGGGCGGCTGGATTACAGTAGTGACGGAAACAAGCGTGAGAATGTCTTAGGGGTGTCGCATTCCACCTAAACCAAAATAATAAGAAGAAAACAGGAAATATGAGGATTCCTGTGTTTACATCAGACACGATTGATCGAATGTGGACGTAGGGAGGTCAGCTCGAGGGCAGTTCTCGTGCGTTCTGGGGCCTGGGGGTCGAGGCTGGCAGAAGCTCAAACACAGTCACTGTGCTGTAGGTTGCCAAAGGAAGGAAACCTTGACTGGCGAGACTCCTGTCACCTGCACCCGTCACCCGCACCAGGTGCGCCGACTCTGCCGTGCGCAGCTCTGAGCTCCTCCCTCTGAGCGTAACTGGGGGGAGTAGAGTTGGACCTGAGGCCACTCGGTTATGCTAATGCCCTTCCTGCCTCACGAATACATTCCTCCACCCCTTCCCCTGTGGGCTGTGGCAGGGTCGCCGGCCAGGGTGCAGAGACGCAATGGGGCTCTCACCAGAGACGCACTCAGGGTCAGTGAGGAGAATTCAGGGTGTCTCGTTTGGGCCCCAAGGGAGGAGCTTGCTGCTAATGTGACTCGACGCACAGCGGCGTAAGCGGCATGCAACGGTGAGAGTCACGCCTCACGGGAACAGGTGGAAATCGCACGGCAGCGCACTGGAGCGCCTGCTCCGTGCAGCCGTGTGCGGGTGGGAGACCGAACCCAGTGGTGTCTGAGGTCCCCTTGGGTTGGTTGGACGCTTCTACCCGTCGCACCGGTGAAGATCGAAAGACGCGTTCGCTTTGTTCTGCCACTGAACCCAAGCGGAAGGTCCACTGCAGGGATGAGCTCAGAGCAGAGCTTAGAACCAGGCAGAGTTCCAGTCACCCGCGAGGTGTATTTTTATGATTCTCCTATGTTATTCGTTCCACAAGCATACGGGGTAAAAAACTAGAACAAGGTGGGAAGGGAGTCTCACTTTTGAAACCAGGATTCCGCCATCCTGTGAATCAAAAGCCCTAATTATTAGCTCATCAGACATTTCCCTCCGACGCGTTTTTATTTACCAGATTGGCTGTGCTAATGAGGACGTTTTGCATCTAGCTGAACGCACGGCAGTGAGCATTTTTTTCACCAAAAGAGACAAATCCTCTCTATGTAATCAAAGCTCTTGTTAGCAGCAAACCTCTGTTAAATGACTTCCCATTTCTAAAGGGAAGCCACACGCACCGCAGCATCTGTCCCCAGGGAGCGTCCTCGCCCAGGGAGCGTCCCCGTCCCAGAGCTCACCACGAGGAGCCACCGTCAGCTGAATCTGCCCCCGGTCAGTGACTGGTTTCTGTTTGCATAGAAACCTGGTTCCTGTGCACCCCAGGCGCTCCCCATTAACTGGGTCTCCAAGTGACATTCTTCCTACTCAGCACCCAAAGGTGCCCTCATGCTCACCCAAGAGTTTCAATGCAGCAGTCCTGAGCTGAGGCGTCCACTCTCAGCCCCCTCCAAACCCAGTGCGTTGACACGTCTGTGTGTCCGGCACCATCTCTCAGCTGGTGCCAGAGACAACCCGAGACAGGCGGCTTTGAACACGGACATGCCCAGGAACGTGAGGTGCAAAGCCAGCGAATTGGAGGGCGAGTTAGGGATCCTCTGCTTGACCTTCACTTGACCTTCCTGCGGCACACGGGCACATCTCCCCCAAAACCTCCCTTCCTGGGCATAGCTGGAGTCGCCTCCTTCCTGTCTCCTTCTCTCAATCCAGACATTAAGAGGACATTTTTGAAATATTAGTTTAGCAAACGATTCTTCTGCCTTTCCCTTGTTCTAAACCAAAGCCTTCGGCCTGAATGTGCTTTCTCCTCCCTCTCTTCCCAACAGGAGGTCATCAGACGCTTACAGGAAGCACACTTCTTATCCCTCCCCTTGGGCACGGCAGATGACTGCCTCACAGCGTAGAGAAGAGGGACAGTGTGTCACGAAGGAGGTGGGACTGCAGGGTCACCCAGACCTAGGTTTCAATCCCAGCTGTGCCGCTTACCTTCCTGAGAACCTGGGCGAGTTGCTCAGCTTCACGAAGCACCACTGCGCTCACCTGCAAAGGCGGGACAGGGGCAGGCCTGGCCCAGAGCATGGTCGAGGGCCGCGCACGAGCGAGCGAATGCCGAGCTTGGAGTGCAGAGCGTGGTGCGCACTAACCGCTCGGTGACCACTGCTGCTGCTGTTATTGTTTATCGCAAGTATCGTCATCTCTCACAATGCTAGCAGCAGGGCAGAGAGGCCGGTGTCTGTTTCTAGCACTGTGTGTTGGGACTGCTGTAAATTCGGCGCCCCTCATAGTCTGGGTTCCCCTTTTCATCGTCTCACCCGGGCCACAGCCTCCATCTTCCACCTCTTCTAGGTCATCTTCCAACTCATTCTTGTCGAGACCACCACGACCATCTCCCTTAGGGACCATCTCCCTTAGGGACCATCTCCCTTGGGGACCTCTTGGATGGTTTAACTCATCCACTGTGATAGTTTCAAAGACTGTTACAGAATGACATTGAATGCCCTTCAGCATAACTTTTTGGGGTCCTCTCACCTCTAGCCTGAAACTAGCAGGAGCCTCACAACTCTCGTCTTAAGGCTAACGAAGCAGGCAGGTGCAGCCTGGTGCTGGTGGCCTCCTCAGGCAGCCATGGATGAGAGGAAGGGTGTCTCTCTCGGGGCTGCTGGGGTGATGGCTTTGCTCCCCTTCTCATCTCACGGGACCACGAGCACTGCTCGTGCAGAAGGCAGCTCTGAGGTCATCAGCAGAACGTCACGTTCTAAAAGTTCAAAAGGAGAACTCCGAAGAGGTCATGAGTAGTTTATAATGTTAGCGACTGCCCGTGGGCACCTGCCTTGAAGCCTGCAGTGGCAGGCCAGTGGGTGCGACGTGTAGATGAAGGCGGATACTACACATCGATATCATGGAGAGAGCCTTGAAATTCCAATCTTGAGAACGAGCCCTAGTTCTCGGCTGTCACCAAACAGGAAACTGGCAGACTCTGCTGCCGTGTCACCTACATTCCCAGGGCCGGGTCGGGTCAGAGGCGAAACAGGTCAGATTATAAAAATCTGCCTCCCAGAGTCGCTTGAGAAGGAACTGAGGGAATGAGTGCAGAAAATGCCCCGAATTCCAGCAAGCACTGTATGAATGGACATGTGTTTGCTGCCAGTTATCTTTCAGTGTCTGCCCTAATTTCTTGCACAACACTTAATGACTGGCAGAAACCAGAATATTAAGAAGGCTGTCAAGTCAACAACGGAAATGCAGAGCAGTCAAATCAACAAAACACAACTAGGGCTAATCAGGGGGGAAAGAAAAACGCAGCTTTTTAGAAACAAAATGAATATTTGATTGTAAACGAGTAGTATAAAGCGTGGCCTGATTTTTTCAGTGAAATTCCATATAATTTTGGCTCCATCTGAAGTGGCGGTGACGAGCACACTGGACCAGGAGTTAGCGTATTAAGTCTGGACGTGACTAGAGGTGGCCGTGCACCCTC
>PVKZ01008468.1:0-15799 GCA_004027375.1 Macroglossus sobrinus
CATGTGAGTCTGTGGTTGGGTTAGGTGCGATGGTGGACATCACAATGTTTACGTGCCCTCTACAGTCTCTCTAAACAGCAATTCGGTGTATCATCACAACTCTCTTCAAATACACCAGGGCTCGCTTGGGCATACCAAACTCAATTCATTTTCTGACATGAGATTATAGGCCCATAGACTGACTGGGTAAGCACTACATCACCACATACTATAGACTACTATTTACATATTTCTGCATTCTGTAGCTTATTAGTAAATTGCATGTAGAAGGACCTAAAAGTAATTGCCCTTCTCTCGTAACTTCAGCAGTCTACAAAAATCACAAAGGATTACCTTATTTACTTCCTAAGTGATTCCAAGTGGCTGTTTATCAAATATACATAAGAAAAAATATCTTACAATAACCAAGTATTCTTCTGATTACAAATGATATGTGAGCATCATGAGAAATTTTGAGTGGAAAAAGCTGTTAAACAGCTGCTGACTAACTGTATGTAAATATTTCCCTGTGGATATATCCTTGTTTTTTAGCAGTTTGATTATGATGTATTATGGTTTAGTTTCCTTTGTATTTATTATGCCTGGGATTTTTCGAGTCTTTTTGGGTATGTGGGTTTATATATTTCATTAAATTTGAAAGTGTTCACTCATGATTTTGCCAAATAAGATTTTTCCTTCCTTTTTGTGCTTACTATTTGATATTGTCCCATATCTCACTAAGGCTTTGCTAATTTTTCAATACTGGTGCTTCACTGTGGATAAGTTTAATTGCTAAGTCTTCCAGTTCACTGATCATCTTCTCTATAGCATCTAATTTGTTGTCAGTCCCATCCAGTGAAAGATTCATTTCATATATTGTGATATTTTTAGATCTCTGAAAGTTTCATTTACTTCTTCCTTGTATCTTCTACTTCTCTGCTTGTTGTGTTTCTATTTTATTTTAAATGCTTTAACAAAAAGTTGTTTCAGCATCTTTGTCTGTCAGTTCCACCATCTCTGCTCTCTCACATCTTTTTATATGGACAGATTTTTTTTTCTTACAGTTTGCTTCTTTTTCTGCTTTTTGCTATGTCTGGTAATTTTAGTAGATGAAGAACATGGTGAATTTTATGTTGTTGAGTGTCTGGATTTTGTTGTCTTCCTTTAAAGAGAGTTGGATGTTGTTCTGAAAATCTATTAAACTCTTGTGGATTATTTGATTGCTTACAGCTTGTTTCTGAGATTTGCTAGGGCAGCTCTGGAATAATCTTTACTCTGGGGATAATTCAGCCTGAATATTCAGGTGTGGCTCCTCTGGGGTACCACCAAATGTCCAGTGATTGCTGAGGACTCACTATTCTTGTTTTCAGAGTTTAAACATCTCCTGCTCTATGTCAGAACTGAGAACTATCCATTACAATTCTCCATTGACTATTTGTGTGACTTTGTGAACTTTCAAACTAAGTAAGCTAGGCTCTGTACTCATAAAAGACACTCTTTTAGGAGCACTTCTGAAAATTTCTGAGACTCTTCTCTGTCCTAGGAATATGTTCTGCAATGTCCAGCTGCTTTAGCCTTTCCAAACTTCTATCTCCATCCTTTCAACTCAGCCAGACTGAGTTCTTTTTGACTTCTCCCTGTGCCCTATAACTTACCTCTAGGAAGAAAGCTAGAGTGACTACATGCAGAAGGCTACTATGATTGTAGGGCTCTTCTAATTTGTGGCTCTTCTCTCAGGGGTCACAGTCCTGTGAGGCCTGTTGCCCCATGTTTGGAAAGAGTTGTTTTTTATATTTCTTTCATTTTCCTATTTATTCATAGCATGAAGATAAGTCCAGTCCCTAATATTCCATTCTGTTCCAATTTCAGAGTTTTGATGATATTCCTTCTGGCCAGAACTCTCCTGTTGGACTCTCCCATCCCTATCTTTAGTCTTTTCCAGTTATTCCAAATACACTGCATTACAGGAGATGTCTTTTTAGGGATGGTTCTCATTGTTGGTGGGTTATGCCCAACTTGAGCTCCAATCTGACTTCCAGAGCTTCCTGAATCATCAAGAATAGTCAGAGCAATGGTCCCTCACCACTTGGACAACATGTTGCAATAGACAAGCACTTTTTTTTCCTAAAATTATTTTTACAAGGCAATTAAGACAGAGGCTCAGAGATGCTAAGGGGCTGCTCAAGTAAGCAGCAGGTTCACCTGACTCCAGAGCCTACACTTTGGAATTTACCACCAGTGAAACTTACATGTCCCTGGTTCTGGTCCTCTACCCCATTTCTTAGGGATATGTGATGATAGATGCTGTCAATGTCTTCTAGTTTGAAGCTGCACAGTCTGCACTCTACCTGCTGAACACATAATCCTCTATTTGTTGTGACATTATAGTTTTTTTTTTTCAGGGCAAACAATTCTGCTATCACAGCAGCATTGTTATGACTCTGGCTGGGGAATGAGCAGTGAGAGCCCAGGAATCGCTGGGAAAGAAAGCTGTTAGGCAGGTGAGCCTGTTAAGAGTGATGATAAAGCCTCCCGCAGATTAGATGGCAAGAGGGAACTGCCCTTTGAAGGGCACTGGCTCAAGCATCCATCAGTCACCCAGGTGGATAAAAGACTCTAACACTGCCCTGGAATATGCAGGAAGGCTCAGAGAGCTGGCACGATGGTGCATGGCCCTACAAAGAGGAAACTTTTGAATCAAGATGGAATATTATATTTATCAAGCACTTCCCTATGTGGAAAAACTGCTAAGAACCATATCTCACATCACTCTCACAGCGCTCTCTTCGGAAAATTTTTCGAATCTTACAAATGTAGTATATACTTATTGAGAGGAAAAAGTAGAGACAACCCAAGAACAAAGATCTGCAAACACAGGTCTGCTTTTCTGTCATTCTGTCTTTTTTTCTAAAAATTTTGTATAAATATATTGTATGACATATAGGTTTTTGTATCTAATGTCTGATGTCTTTCACTCAGCATGATGCTTTTCAGGTTTACCATGTTGTTATCAGTCCATATTTCTTTGTATCAATGTACTAGTTTGTTTATGTATTCACTAGTTGATGGATTTTTTAGTTACTTCCAGTTTTGAACTATTATAAGTAATGTTGCTATGAACAGTCTTGTGCAAGTATTTGTGGGCACACATGTTTCTGTTTCATTTAGGTAGATATCTAGCAGTAGAATGGTCAGTCTGTGGGGTAGGTGTATGTTTATCTTGATTAGGAAACTGTCATACTTTCTCCCAAAATAGCTATACCATTTTATATTCTGATAGCAATGTAAGGTCTCAGTTTCTCCACATTCTTGCAAATGTTTGGCATTGTTAATCATTTTGATTAAAGCCACTGTAGTAGATGTGTAGATATCTCATTTTGATTTTAATTTACATTTCCTCAATACCAATGATGGTGAGCCTGTTTTCATATGCTTATTGTACATTCACATGTCTTCTTTGGTTAAATGTCTGTTCAAATATTTTGCTTATTTTTAAATTGTGTGGTTTAATTTTTTATTTGTTGTAAAATGACTTTTTTGATAGTCTACACATTTTGGCAACTAATATTTTCATAGAATATCATGCATCTGATCTTGACTTCAAAAATTTTTACATGGCTGGTACATATATTCTTATTTTAGTCTTATGATATTTTCCAGATAATAAGTAGTAACATTCCCTTTCTCAATCCTAGTTTTGAGTATTTTTTTAATCTCTATTATTTTTTTTTAATTAGAATTTTCTTTTTCTATTTTGTTGTTTTCTGTGTTTGCTCCCATCTTTGTTTTTGATCAACTCATTTGGTTTCTAAGACAGGACAGTTGATAGATTTTTAATGCCAATTTCTGGAATTCACAGCAGCCCTTGCAAGGAGTTGTCATTTTATAGATGAAGACACTGAGCTTTAGAGAATTCACAAGACAAGGAAACTGGTAGAGTTAAAATTGGATGCAAGGCCAATCCTTCATCCCCAGATCATGTCTCATCCCTGAGAAGTGATGAAGGTGCTTAGGGATGAAATGACCACATTCTTCCAACACACATATAAGTTATTAGGAAGCAGCCAGTGGTAGGGTACGTAGGATAATGACCCCTCATCTCCGAGGGGCATAAGCAATCCTGAAGCCCCACCGCACCTATGCATGATCATCTCTGCTGTTCTTTGTGAGGCCACAGGGCCAGGACTGCTAAGTACCTAAGTTAAAAATATGTGTATGGAGGTAGAAAAACATCAGACCATACTCTTTTCCCTTGATGTCAAGGATATGATGGTGGATGTATAGGTATGTGTGACATGGTTGTGTATATGGGAGGGAAGCAGAGGGCCTAAGTGTTTACTGTTCCCCATCAGCCCTGCTCAGAAAATAGAGATTGACCAAATATTTAGTAAAATCAAATATGGTCTCTGGAAAGATGCATTCCAAAAAGGAGAGAGAAGGGTATGCTACCAAGCTTTGCCATAGCCTGTGCCCATCTGCCCTATTTCCCAAAGCCCCTTCCAACAAACACAACTTATTCCAGGCTCCATTGGAAACTTACTAATCACTACTGTGTTTCTCAAGTTCTTTGACACCCAGTTGATATACAGTCTGGCTGCAGAATTAGGTCTCCTATTGTGAACTAATAAGTGGTCTTTGGACTTCTGAATGAGGCAGGAGGATATCCTGTAATTCACAGCCAAAGAATCCTCAAAACTCCAGTGCCACCTTCTCCATGAAGCCGTCCAAGTCTGCCAGGTGGAGTAATGCTCTCTCCTTGGTTTTGCCTTTCTGTTGGCTCACACCAAGGGTCTGTCTTGTATTCATTCATTTATTCTTTTGTTCAGTATTAGGACACAACTGTACTATGAAATGGGATACAATGGTGCATAAATCAGATCTGGTGCTTGCTCTCACGGAACTTGTATTCCAGTGGGACAGAGAGGACATAAACAAGAATTTATTACAAATTGTGATCAGTGCTCTGAAGAAAAGACATCAAATAGATCAAATAGGAGCTAGGTTAGATTAAGTGACAGGGAAGGATAAAAGGATGAAAAAAATCCAGCCATCTGCGTAGTGGTAGGGAGAACATGCTAGGTAGCAGATCCTGAGGGGAGAAACCCCAAGACCTTTGTGGCTAAAGCACTATGAGTGAGGGAGAAAATGCAGGATAAACACTGATACAGAGGCCAAACTTCATTGTTGCTGTCCTCTGGGTCCATACTGTGTCTTCTTCTCTCTTGGAACAGCCATGTCACTGCCAACACTTTATTGGGTGTTCTCTTCCTGCTCAAGAGCACAAGAACTGGGTCAGAGTCGTCTCCAGGTCCCCAGACAGATCATGAGCTATGGCTCTGAATCAGACCAAAATTAAGGAATGAGCAGAGCTGGGGTGAGCATCTGCCTTGGTGAAATAATAGATGTAGGAATTATTTGCCAGCCAGCTTAGAACTATTTCAAGCCTAGCCAGTACCCACCAGGCAAACCTACCATTGCCTGCATCTCTCTGAGTCACAGATTCCTCATCCATCACAAGAGCAGCTTTTCTTGTCTGTTTGCATCTCAGGGCCCTCTGTGGGCTCACAATTCAGTGAGAACGTGCACACAGAACCCCAGAGCCACATGGATATAACAGAAGGTGGTGTATACTCCTGATTTGTGTTCAGGAAAGAAGCTTCCAGTCCACATCATTCCTTCCCTTATTCCACTTCAGCCTTGGAACCCTGGCTCCTTGGAGGCAGTCAGCTGGCAGTGCTTTCTTACTTACTGCTTCCCCCAAATGAGATGGGGACATCTCAGCCAGGAAATGCTCCTGACACAGGAATCCAGTCTGCAGGTGCAAAATTGATGGTCATTTTAAGGGAGGCCCTCCTGGAAGACCAAGCAGATTCAGCAGCAGTGCTTAGTCACAACAGGAATTCCTTTGCCATCCTGGTGCAGCCATGAATCTGGTGAGCAAGTTCCCCTTGTCACTGGGAAACATCCTGACTTCAATAGGCTGCCTCAGATCACTGCAGCCACATGTATTCTCGCTGCTGGACTCGAAGTAGGGATCAGACTCAGATCTTGGCTTTGGAGTCCTCGAAAAAGGGGTGCCTGAGAGCTTGCTCCCCCACATACTTGGGCAGGTGGGTGAGGGAAAGCTATCTCTCTCAAGACAAGAACAGGAGAGGGCGTGCTTTCCAAAATGTGAAGATGTCAGATGGCTACTTCCACAATGAATTATTCACATAGCAGGATGAATTAATAATCTATGTTTTGAATTAATTCTATTGAGTTTACCAAAGGTGAGTATTTCAGGGGCAGGAAGAAGGTGGCCTGCACCCCCCACCTCTACCCCTCCAATCATTAAAGGTGATGGCATGCAGACGCACCCACACCAGGTCATTCAGAAGGTTCAGTTTTTTTCTGCGTTGAAAGGTGACTCAAGGTCTCTACCTACAATTTCTTTTTGACTTTAATAAGAAATTACAATATCCTTAATTGCCCCAGAATCTTCCCCTGTGGTAGAAGAAAAACTTTCAAATTAAATGACTTCTTGTCTTCCCTGAGGTTGGCAAAGACAACCTTGCATATACAAATCCCTTTACACTTGAACATGGAGAAAAGAATCAGGATGAATGGCCCCAGCCCCCCAGCCTGATCCGCTCCTGTCTGCCCCTCACTCCTATCCCTGCACTGCTTCCCTCCTGGCCGGTTTTTTGACAAGTTCATTGCTGTGTTCACCAGAAAACGATCAGCAGAATCTTGCTTCTGGAGAAATAAGTGCTGGCTGACAGTTCCTCAGGGGTCCCGTGGATGAAAGGCTGCAGAAGAGGCATTGGAAGCACTTCACAGAGGGACCCACGTCTACACATACGTCAAGAGAACTATTGTTTGGGGAAAACAAGTTGTGTTGGAGACTTTGGGAATTGCAGAGTGGTTTTGCAAGAATTCAAAGAAGCAAATAGGAAAGAAAAGACACAGCCAACATTTATTAAGTGCATACAATGCAACAGGCTTTCTATTAAGCTGTTTCAAGCCATTGTTTCATGGAATCCTTAGAACCCTAGTGGACAGAATACAATTATTAAACCTCAGAGGTTAAATAATACCCCTGAGCTCACCAAATAGGTAGAAGAGCTGACACTCAAATTCAGGCCTACATGAACATAGTAGCCCATGATTTTAATGTATGCATATCATATAAGTTTGTAGGGAGGAAAAAAATACAGGAACATATACATGCAGGACTGCAATATTATCAACAGAGAACAAATGGCAATGAAGCTGGGAATGCTGGACTCACACCCTCATCTCATCCTCAGCTGCTCAGGTACTCTGGCAATGCCTGTTTGCTACCTGGGCCCTAGTCTTCTCTAGATGAGATGGCAGGTTTCAAGTATAAGGTCCCTCAGGTCCAATTTTATACCCCTGTCCTCTTCCTAGTCCACAGATGTGGACAGTTTGTCTCAGGAATAGGGCCATAGTATTTTGTGGCCAATCTATAGTCACGGGGGCTTTGAAGGCCCTCGACAACATGCTCAGGAACTGCAGGCCCTGCTGTCAAGTTCTCCAAGATGGAAATAAATGAGGCCAAAGGCTGCTCATTCCACCTCTGGAGAAGGCTGAGTAAAGTCTGCTGCGTGCCAGCCTGGAGCACTGTCAATGTTCGATACTTATTTATTGAGCAAATGTAGTATTTTTAGTATGACTTCCCTAAGTCCTTGCTATGTGCCTGCACTAGCAGCACACTGAATTCCTCCTCTGTGTTGAATTCCCACCACCTAGTGCCACTGGGATGCTTCTCAACAATAAGACACTGACTACCTCTGTCTCAGGGGATGGCGGGGGGGATGTTCAAGGCAAGCTATGACTCAATTTGATGGAAAGAAGCTTATTTCTAACAATAAAAAGTTAGAGAAAGGAATGGGTGTCCGGTGGGATAAAGAGCATGAAGTATGGCATCCAGTGGGCCTCTTTTAAACTGTTCTGACACACACAGGCTGTGTAATTTCAGACAAGACCCCTCACATCCATATATCTTGATTTTCTTCTCTGAACGAAGAGATGGAGAAATATAACACATTGAAATCAAAGCACCTTGAAAGGAAGGGTGGGTGTGTTTAGGATGCTTACTGCACCATTGTCTTCAGTGAAGTAAGAACTGAGATAGCAAGGCAGTGCCCAGCAGGAGGGGAGAAGGTGTCAGCACTGCTGTGCCTCTGTCGCAGTGTGGAATGTTGTGCAGCTTTGTTCAAAAAGCATAGACAAGCTGACCTGGAGGGGTTCCTAATGCACTGAGGTGTATATAATATGATCCCATTTTGTAAGAGCAGGATCAATAGAAGGTATATTTATATAGGATTATCTGAACATTGAGGAAGGTATGTGGGGATACACTTTAGCTTATTAACACCAGTTGCCTAGGGTTTGCATAGATGGATTGCAAGGTGAAGTCAGGAGGAGGGAGAAAAGGAGAGAAGTGGAGAAAGAAAATAATAAGTAAAAGGGGGAAACTTAAGTTAAAATGTCCACAAGTATAAAACAGCATGTTTGTTATGTATTTGTTTGCATATATGCACAAAGGAATGGATGAAAGAATGTTGAATAAAATGTGACTCTCCTAAATAGTACTCTAATATCATCTTAAAGGGCTGTCCTGAGGATTAGATGATGTCATCACATGCCAGGATGCCAGAATTGTCTAAAGTTAAATCTTAAAAAGAGATCCAAGATTTGCATTCCAGTCTGCAGGCCAGTGTTTTTCCTTTACTCCACAACCTCCTCACTAAGTAATCATAAACCAGATATAGCGCAGTGATTGACTTGTTGAATATGGGACATTGATTATTAGTTATTCTGTCAGGCTAAGAGCATGAATCAAAACAGATGACAACCCTCTCACTTTAGGTGGAAGAGTTTCACTGAGTCAACCGCGAATGCTGTAATCATGATGTCAAAGCAGCAATCACATTTCAGTTTAAAAATAACTGGAAATGCCCACTTGAACTAAGTATGTGATAAGCATGAGGTTAACGAGTGGTACCAGTGAATGATTTTTGACATCAGTCCATGGTCAGACACATGAACCCATGTCCGTGAAAACCAGGAGAGAGCTTGCTCTGTGCTGGGTGCTCATTTTGTGCAAATAATTTTGCATACATTCTTTGAATTAACACTGCCAAGAACCCTTTTGTAAGTGCTCCATTTTGCAGATTAGCAAACTGAGGTATAGGTAACTTGCTCAAGGTTTCATAGCTGGTGTGTGGTAGGCCCAGGATTCAAATCCAAGGGAGTCTAATTCTAGAACCTGCATTTGTAATTCTATATCACGATAGTGCATCTCCATTTGGGAAGATTTTTCAGGCTTTATTCATCTAGATTGATTGCTGTGTGTTTATAGTGATCTAACACAGCTTTTACAAGCCACAAGTGGTGGCTTAATTATGGTGTGCTCTTGATGGTGTTGGAATGTGACATTATTCAGTGTATTCATTTGCAAGGGGATATGACTTGCAGGTGCAATTTATGTGTCCTTTTGTGTGTTATTAATGTGTACTCTCAATGAAAGTTTAATTCTAAAAGTGGTTTTCCATATCATTGTGGAAACTTGAGACATAATTGGAGCAGCATCCCTCAGAATGAAAAGAAAAGTGTCCTGCTGCTCTCTTAAAGGTCACCAGTGACTGCTGAGACTCCAGACCCGTAGACTGGTTTCATTTTGCATCTTCCTCACTTTGCTGTATAGGGGACACTGTGGCTGCCCCTTCCCTATTGCTATCTCTCTTCTTCCCACCATGGGTTCTCTGTGAATATTGTCATGGGGACCCAGATGTACAGAGGTGAAGGAGGTCTTGGTAGAGTCATTACTTTGCATTGCTAAGTTGATACTGGAGCCTCCTCAACAAAACTCCTGCTAAGCTGGTGTCCAGCCTCTGGTGGGATACCTCTTGTGCTGGGGAAGTCACTTTCTTATAATACAATAATTTCAACTTTGGACAGCTATTCTGTTGTTCTTTCACCCAAAATTTGGAAGGACTCAATGTACAAAAGGCATCAGTACTTCTTGGTCTTAATTTTACCCCTTGGGCAGCAGACATTGTGTCTAGTTCCTTTCACGTGAAAGTCCTTTAAAGAGTTGAAAATGGAATATACACCTTCTGAATTTTTTTCTGTCTGAACTTCTCCACTTTCTTTTACTTTTGTGCTGGTGTTTAGGCATGTTCAACATTGTTGGTTTTCTTCCTCAATCTTGAAGCTGAGAACTGAATACAAGATTCAGAGAAGGCCTGACAAGGAAAGCCTTGGATATGAGAGACTTTGATCTTCTTTGTTCTACACATTCTACTTCTGTTAATGTAACCCCAAATTGCTTCTGAACAGTGAGAGCTAGAGCATAGTGCTGATACCTATTGAGTGGCTGACGACTAAAACTCCGATCTTTTCTCACTCAGGATGGTTCCACAAAAGAGCTCTCTCCCTATGCTTATATAGTAAAGGTTTTTAGATGCAATTGCAGAAGCTCACTTTTCTGCATTAATTTTTTTTTTGCCTTGTAAGTTTTGTTGCATCACTAAAACCCACTGAGAGCTTTTTGGATTGCAATTCTGCCATCTACCTCATTTGTCATCCCCTCCAAGCTCAGTGGCATCCACAGATTTGATAAGGAGGTTTCTATGCCTTCATTCAAGTATTCACAAAATTTAACAGGAGAGAGCCAAGGACAAAGCCTTATCTCAGGCCCCTGGAGAGCTCCCGAAGTGACAAGCTCAACAAGAATGAATTAATCAGCAAGCCTTGGGTATAGTTCTTGAAGTGGTTACAAGTCTACCTTTCTAACTGTATTATTACCTTAGCTAGAGTTTTTCATGTTACCCAAAAAGATATCATAAAAAATTTATCACATACCATGTAGAAATCCAAATATACTGTACCTAATTGCATTTTCCTGATTTAACTATCTAATAATTACAAACACCCCAAAAAAGGAAGGAAGGAAGGAAGAAAATGAGTCAGGGAAGGAAAGGAGGAGAGAGCAAAGAAGAAATGAAGGAAGAAAAAAAATCAGATTACTTTATCAGGACTCATTTTCAAATGAACACCTTGATTGTTAGAAAGCAACATAAGTTCATGAATTACCCTTTCATGAAAAACATCCCTTTCACTGCTAGATTATTACTCAGAAACAATGACAAACATGGGCCTTTAAATGTTGTCTTCATGGTATTTTTGAAAACTGTAACAGCCTTGCTCATCTTCATTTATTCCTCAAACTTTTTTAGGGTCCTGCTCTCTGTGTGATGCTGGGCTAGCAGCCAGAGTTCAAAATATAAGAAATACATGGGCCTGCAACATGATACTCAGCATCTTTACTTCTCCCTTATTTCACAATACTTTCAACATCCTGGCCAAGGATGAGTGACCCCATGTTCTTGTTGTCTTTTTGCCTGGTGACCAGAGGTCTTGAATTAATTTAAAACTGTCAGATGGCTTCTTCTTCCCTCTTCACAACCCTAAGCTCCCTCTTTCAGTTCAAAGAACATTGCCCTGAGCTAGAAAGACGAAAGTTCTTTCCCATCATAACAGCTACATTATCTTATTGGGCCCAAGTAGCAGGTTAAGTTCTTCCTCATCCTTCTTGCTCTGAGTATGAATTTAAAAACTCATTTCCCCCAGATTTTAGTCTACTCTGGGCTGTGGCTCTTTTGACACTAGAGTATTAGGGCTCATTTATTCACAATAATTGAGAACCAAATGCAAACCAGCTAAACCAAAAACAGATAATGTAACAGCTTACATAATTGAAAAGTCTGAGGTCAGACCATGCTTTAGGAATTGTGCTCAGGGATACAAACAGCATTATCAGTATCTGATCACTTTTTCTGTGTCTCAGTTCTCTGGCTTCATTTTCACATGGAAGCTTTGGCCTCCCAGAAGTTCTAAGCTTTATCTTCACTGCTATAGAGTATAAAAGAAAAGTACCCTTTCTGATAACATAAAGTATTAGGATTAGCAGTGATGGGAGCCTTGGCTTGGGTCATATACTCACTCTTGACCAATCACCATTTTATGGCAATGTTGTGCTCTGATTGGCCAGAGAGAGTCACATGCCCACTCCTGGAGCTGGGGTTAAAGCCAGTTCAACCTGACACTTGAACTCAACATAGGCAGGTTTCCAGAGTAACACTGGGTACTGCTACTTAAAGAAAGGGGAATAAATGCAGAGTTGTCAAAAAAATACTTAGAAGAGTATTTACAAGGTGCCTGGCACAAAGTAGCTGCTCAATACGCCTTTGTCGAATGACATAAAAACCCTGGCATCCATTATCTTTTTGCATGTCCATCTTTCTCTGATGTCTTTACCAATAGTGAGCTGATTCTTGTGGTTGTCTACATAAGAACTATTCTCCCTTTCTTCCATGTAAATAAAACCTGATTTAGCTGAAAAGTCTCCATGCCTAAGGAAGATGATGTCTGAGACAAAACCTGATTGATATAAACTAATGGTTCTCATTCCTCAGCATGCTCAGAAACACCCCAAGGGCTTCTGAAAACACGAACTACTGGTTCATTCAGGGACCATGCTTTAAGAGCCATGTTCTAGAAAAACCCCTGTAGTAAAGGATGCAAGCTAAAGTTGGAGAACCTCTGTTCCAGAAGAACTCAAACAAGTCAACAAACAGAAAAGCCCAGATGGGATGGTGTTGGTATATCATGACTAAAAAATTGGCTTACCAAAAGCCCTCCCACATTTATAAAGTATAACCTAACCCTGTCTATCAGTGTTTTCTTGGCCAAAACTTAACTTCTAGCCCATTCATCGACATGTGGACCAATGATCTTTATGGATGTCTGACTTTGTAAGAGCTCCTGTTCACCTTGTCCATTCACTGTTGTAAATCTCTACCAAGATGCCCATCATAACTACCCTCCTCTCTCCTGCAAAGCACCCACTGCAGTGTCACAGTGTGTTTCCCTATCCTGAACTCAGTTTCTGGAGGACAGACATTATCTCTTTTCCTGATAATTCCATGCCTAGCACTAGGCTAGCCCACACTGAAGATTAGTTGAATGAATAAAGTACTGTAAGAGCAGGAATAATGTCTATCATCTGTGTATTCTTTACCCTGCTGAGCACAGAATGCTTTTTATAAACAATGGCTACAGAATAAAGAATGGCCACTGCATAACTAATTCCATGGCAAGAAGCACAAGACCAAGAGCACCAATGCAAACATAAACAAAACAATGTTTGCTTCTGCTCTGCCCAGTTATTAGCTGTTTGACCTTGGGCAAATTATCTGAGCTTGCTAAACCTCACTGTTGTCATCTGTAAAATGGGAGTATTAATAGCACCAAAATTATTAAGATAATACAAGTTGAGATACCTAACAAACTAGTCACTATGCTCGTCACATAGTAAGATTCCATATATGCCAGTTCTTATTATGACAATAGTTCAAATATTGCAACTAAACAGGTGTACCAGTTTGGTCAATCCTGGTTTCAGTTGCATTGTTTTTAGGAGGGAATCCAGCACAGGATGCTAAGGGGCTCATATAACTTGGCCTAAGACTGTTGAAGCTGACTGATACAGCCAGTTGTATCCAAATTAACCAAGAAATTGTTATATGTTTCATCCCCAAGCTTACTCTAGACAATAATTATGTATTAAGGAGGAGAGTGTAACAATTTACCAGGAATGAAGACACGGTTCTACGGAAACACCATCTTCACTTATCTCCTTGTGTAGCAAGTTCTTTTTTATCCCCTGAAATGTCATCCAGGCATTCTTTGTTCAGAAGCCATTCTTGAACCTTGGGTGGTCACTCAGCTTCAATATCATCTCTATCTCTTGTTCTTACACTTGCTGTATGTCCATTTCCACTCTGTGATGCTTAGTTGTTGGCATATCTGTCTTCAACAGTGGGTGAAAACTACTGGAGTCTAGTCCAGGGTCTGGTACAAAGAGTGTTGCAAACTAGGTGGTTTCCATCTCACTCTGGGGAGTTTTAAGTCTCTTTAAGGAAGTCCCTATTGACCCACAAAACAACCACAGTGTGCTTTAAGTGGTGTGGTGCGTACAGGTCAGTCTGAGCTCAAGGGTCCCTCAATCTTGTCACCAAATTCTATGGATGAGAGAAAAAGCCTATGTTGTGAGAAAAGTGGGCAGCCACAAGGTGAATGGATTTATGAAGAGGGAGGAGTAGGAGGATGGCCAGGAAGAGAGGCCAGTCTGAGAGAAGATGGGAAGAGACCTATCTCAGCCCTTGCTTCTGGTGAGGCTGCCTTGAGCTCTGTTTCAGCCCCAGGGTCATTGAAGCAGCTGAACCTGCAGCCCCTCGCCCCCATATAGATGACACCTAAGTTCTAGTTAAAATCCCCATAGGAATTTGTTTACTTGATTCAAGCACTGGCTCTGCATTCTACTAGCTAGGTAACCTAGAGAAGTAGTTTGCATCTCTGATTGACATTTTTCTTGTGATTTCTGTCCTACATCTCCTGGTGATTGTTTAGTGAGGATCAAAGCTGGCAGTGTCTGAAAGTGGAGTTTGTAAGTGGTAGTACATAAGATAAATTCAAGGCATTTGAGTGCTGTTACTTGGGTATATTAATTCTTCATCCTACAAGTATGAAGAGAGAGGGAGGGACAGAGAGAGAGAGTGAATACCAGGAACAAGATCTTGGTGATATACTCACATGAGCCTTTTCATAATTCTTCATGTCCTACCTTTTCTTTTATTTAAATCTGTAATACTTGTGGGCTATTCAAACTATCAGAAGTTCATGTCACTATAAAAGCCAAGAAAAACTGGCCATTTCTTCTTTCTTGTTAATTCAACAATCTCATGATCTAAAGTATGTGTTTTTAGAAAAAGTATCACAGAAGCCAATCCACGCATCAGTAATTTTGATGTTTCTATCAAATGAATTATTTGAAATGGGATCTTCAGTTTATTTGAGCAGAACCATGTCAGCACCGCTCACAATGAAAGGTGTCCACACAATGAGTTTAGATGTGAAAAATTTTTCATCACAACAAATGTAGAAAGCCTGTATTACATCCTGGCACTCCCTGCAGCTTTTAGCTTTCTGCTTGGTTGGAATCGACTTTTCCTTGAAAAGAGAGAAACCTACGTATAACTAAACTTAATAAGGAATACATGGAGCCTAGTTTAGTTTGCATGGTGGTAAAGTAATACCACACCCACAAGCCACAAAAACCCAGCCCAAGAAAAAAAAGGAGGCTGATTTTTTTGCCTGTTGTGGCTTTCATTCTTTTCTTCCCACCCTCCTTTCTTTCCCACACACCAGGGTGGTTAAAGACATAGTGTCATTTGTACAGATCAGGCTCTCTTCTTGTAAGTTTCCAGTTAAACATCCTTTGTAGCTGACACCTATTAATAATTTAAAATGCCTGTTCCTTTGAACAATGATCAAAATTAAGCTATTACCCACAGGGGAATATTTACATACAGTTAGTCGGCAGCTGTTTAACAGCTTTTTCCACTCAGGATTTCTTGTGACCCTCACATATCATTTGTAATCAGAAGAATACTTGGTTATTGTAAGATTTTTTTTCTTATGTATATTTGATAAACAGCCACTTGGAATCACTTAGGAAGTAAATAAGGTAATTCCTTGTGATTTCTGCAGGCTGCTGAAGTTACGGGAGAAGGGCAATTAATTTTAGATCCCTCTATATGCAATTTACTAATAAGCTACAGAATGCAGAAACATGTAATTAGTAATTACTATAGTATGTAGCAATGTAGTGCTTACCCAGTCAGTCTATGGGCCTATAATCTCATGTCAGAAAATGAATTGAGTTTGGTATGCCCAAGCGAGCCCTGGT
>PVKZ01008469.1:0-15789 GCA_004027375.1 Macroglossus sobrinus
ATCCCTGTAAAAACTGTAAACGCACTATGGGACTTGAAATGTTTGCTGAATTGGTCTTCTTTGAATATGCCGTGGAGTATATTTCTGGGAAATTCCCTTTCTATGTCACTTCTCCAGCAGCTCTACAAGCACTTCAAACCACATCAACAGTGCCCATGGCCATGACCTCGAAAATCAAGCCCACTGTGGATTTATTTTTATAACATCTTCACTTGTGGTGAAAGCAAATTGATTTGTCATATGTACATTTTCCATGTTGCACAGATAGAGACTCCCTGGAAGTGAGAAACTACAGTGATCACTACAGTGTATCAGAATCATAATATCTCGGAACCAGCCCATAGGTGTGTTAAGCTGCACACACCAGCTGGGTGCTCAGAAAGTTGGGCCACGGGGAGGTATGTGCCCTCTGACCAGCAGGGGGAGCCGTGGGACCACCCTGTGTTCCTATAGGGGTTGCTGAGTGAGGAACATTCTTCACTCAAGGGAGCCTGAGCCTGGAGGCTGTTCTCTATGCTCCCTGATGGGACTCAGCAGCTGTGTCCTCTCTGGCCTGGCAGAATCCCCAGAGCAGGGCCCTTTGTGTGGTGTCAGCAGGTGCTTTCTCCCAGGGCTCTCCCAGGGGGTGAAGCCAACCTCCATCCTCCTCAGTCTGGCTGAGAGCTGAACTCCAGCACTGAGGTTCAGGGAAGGGCTGGACAGTCACTGGATGAACACACATTTGCATGGACAACCCCTCCTCTGGTGGAGGGCGGAGAAGAAAAGGAGGCCTGGGGCAGACAGGCCCCCACACACATATTCAAGTCTAAATTCAGCTTGGCCAGTATTTAGTAACCAAGACAACTTTAGTAACATATTGATAAGAGACAGCTTGATTTTATGTGTAAAGATAAACATAAAGGCAAATTATATTTAAATGAAACTTACAAAAACATAGAAGAAATAGAAAAATCATATCTCTCTTTTGCTGACCATGGAGAAAAATTTAAATAAAAGTAAATGGGAAAAAAGAATCCAAAAGGACCAGGGTCATTTACCACACCTAACAGTCAAGGGAGCATTTGTGTGCATGTCAGACTGTTCACCCTGAGGAAGAGGGCGCTCTCTTCCTACATCTAAACCCCATGGACCAGAGGGGGCCTCCCTGTGTGTGTCCCTGAGGAAAAGCTCAGAGTCACTGAAGCAGAGCAGCACTGGTCCTTCTGTCCTCAGAGCGTGTTCCCTACAGAGACTTCCCAGTGTTCCCTGCAGGGGTGACGGGCAGGCAGGGGGCTGGGAGGGGGCTCGACAGAGGACTCGAGTCTGCAGGGAGGACGCGTCAGACAGACAAGAGTCACAGCTCTAATCCAGCCTATTTCACGCAGCCTGTGTCTTTGTTTGCTTCTCAAAACAACAACAAACCTCTATTCACACTTTAAAGAAATATCAAAAATTGAAAAAGTAAAAAAGTCTAAGTGTGTTATTGAAAAAGAATTGCAGAATGAAGATTTCAGAATATTTTAAATAATGGAGAAAGAGAAACTGTGGTCTCATTTCTTCATAACTAAGCCAAGAAGAAATTTTGAAATCTCCATACGTGTCCATGGGGGTGTCCATGAGCTGAGACCTGGTGTCCCCTGCAGCTTCTCAGAGGAAAGCAGGGTCCAGTGGGTCATGTGAACTTTATAAGTCCACAGGGCTCCTGATGAGGAGATTACACACAGCAATCGAACCCTCATACTTCATACTCGGATAATACATTCTACTGATTGTGCCTTTGACATCCAAGTGGAAGACATGGGGAGGTACCACCCAAGACCCTTCGAAAAAGAAGTATTGGCCCTGCTGACAGAAAGTCTCAGTGGACAGTCTCAAGCTGTCAGCAACAAAAGGGTGACCCTTAGCTGCAGAGAGCGGCCACAACCAGACACGTGTGTCCCAGACGAGCCATATCTACTGAGAGACAGAAGGGTATATGATCAGGTTGGTGGAAAGGGCTCCAGAGATACCGACACAAGGTGACACCTGGTAGGGAGGGAGAGCCACCCCTGAGAATGCGGTACGCGCCCTGAGTCACAACTAGCATGTACGATCTGTCCTGAATTGAACAGCTACACGGGCACTGGTGTTACAGGGGTGAATAGAGGAATCATTCTTTCCATTGCACCCAGCAAACTGTTTAGGGGATTGATGACTCCATCCCTCCTAAGTCTTGGCCTAGTAGGTTTAGATGTCATGAGGCCTAGACAAGAAACACTTACACCACAGACACAGTCACATCCCAGTAAACCCACGTCAGAATCACTGTGGTACTGGACAATCATCAGGATGAGAGAACGGCAAGAAGAGAGTTACCAGATGTCAGGACAAACAAATCCTAAAGAGCAAGGAATCACACAATAGAAAGAAACAAATGTCCGGCATGGAAGGAGACATGCCTCCACGGGATGGATGCTGTTCTGAACTTCATCCTGGGACAAGAGGAATTTGTACAGCAGACACCACCTCAGTCCTGACTACTGAACAGCCAAGGGAGCCATGGACGGAGTGACCCTGAGGAGTCTGAGTGGAGCACAGAGACACCCTGAGGTGATGGGGAGGCCACAAGAGGAAACACATGTCCTGGCCCTAAGGACAGAGCAGTTGGGAGGCAGGAGCTGTCTCTGAAGGGTTTTGGTCACCATGTCACACAATGAAGTGTCTGCGCCTGAACACCAGGGATCACTTTGTTCTCTTCCTAAAGATCTAGGGGTGATCAGAGCTGGAAATGCTTATTTAAATGTAAGCCAATTGTATGACACCTAAGGCAAAATCCTGACAAGAAACCTGTGAAGTAGAGATCCTGAAAACTACAAAGTAAGATTGTGAAGTCAGTTCCTAAAATAACAATAATAATTATTATTTTTTTTATCAAGCAGTAATTCAAATAGAATCCCTATAAAACAGTTCACACATGACATGATTCTAAAATGTTTTCTGAATGGTCTACTTTTGAAAATGCCACTAGTGTTTTCCTGTAGAATTCCCTTCTATGTCATTTCCCTAGAGAGCCCCTTCAAGCCTTTCAAACCATCAACTATTCCCTCGGCTCTGACACCAGACCTGATGCACACCTGTGTCTTTTAGCTTCTTCTAGAATGTACTCGAAGTGCTCTGACAGCTTGAATAGTTATATAAATACTCTACTGCCATGGACCTTACTCTGGGAGTAATAAACTACACTATCAACACAGTGTACCAGGATCGCAGCATCTGGAGACCAGACCAAGAATGCATGAATAGAGACAGTGACTGGTGAGCTGCACTCTTAGCTGGGCTCTTAGAACTCTGGGCCATAGGGAGGTGTGTGTCCTGCCATCAGTAGAAGGTGCTATGGGACTGCTGTGAGGTCTCCACACAGCTGCTCAGTGAGGACAATTCATTCACTCAAAGGAGCCTGGCCCTGGAGGTTGTTCCCTGTTCTTTCTATTGAACCTAGCATCTGTGTCCCCCCTCATCTAGCAGATTCCCCTGAGCAGAGACCTTTGTGTAGTGTCAGCAGGTGCTTCCTCTCAGGGCTCTCCCGGGGATGAAGTCAACCTCCATCCTCCTCAGTCTGGCTGAGAGCTGAACTCCAGCACCGGGGTTCAGGGAGGGGCAGGGCAGTCACTGATGGACACACATTTGCATGTACAGCCCGTCCTCTGCTGGAGGGCGGAGAAGAAAAGGAGGCCTGGGGCAGCCCAGCCCCACTGTGGGCTCAGGGGCTGCGTGTACCATGGCCTGGACCCCCATGCTCCTCGTGCTCCTCTCTCAGTGCACAGGTGGGTACAGGCCTCGGGTACCTGGGAAAGCTACATAGTTTCCTTTTTCTCTACTAGACTAGAGCCCTGAGAAATTTTAAACAGGTCCTTTTCCCATCACCCATGACTGTCTGTGTTTGCAGGTTCCCTCTCCCAGCTTGTGGTGACTCAGCCGCCCTCCCTCTCTGCATCTCTGGGAGCATCAGCCAGACTCACCTGCACCCTGAGCAGTGGCTTCAGTGTTGGTAGCTCCTGGATAAACTGGTTCCAGCAGAAGCCAGGGAGCCCTCCCCGATATCTCCTGAGTTTCTACTCAGACTCCAATAAGCAACAGGGATCCGGAGTCCCCAGCCGCTTCTCTGGATCCAAAGATGCCTCGTCCAACGCAGGGCTTCTGCTCATCTCCGGGCTCCAGCCTGAGGACGAGGCCGACTATTACTGTAACACATGGGATGACAACACTAAGGCTCACACAGTGTTTTAGTCTCAGAAGGAAGTGAGACAAAAACCTCTGTGCTCTCCAGACCTGTTGCTGTCACCCCTGCTGGTGTCTGTGACCAAGTCCAGCTCTGTGGTGACTTGTGTTTTCAGATCTCATGCAGCACCTGCTTTCCTTGGACCAGTAGTCCTGATTATGTCACATCCTTCTCTTCAGTTCAACTTTCAGATTGATTTGTTGTCCATATATTTTCACGGTGTTCATGTTTTCACAGGCAAGAAGTCCTTACTCAGAGATAAATATCTCCTGGTAGACACAGCTGAGGATGACAAATCAGGTTGATTCAGGTCTTGCCAAGCTCAGGGTCCAGAAGTGACTAAGATTTGCTTCTGGTGTGAGTGCTTCAAATTAATTCCATGTTACAATCATCAAGCAGAAATGAAATTTATTCTATATACTATGAGTGAATTATAAAAATTAAAAATAATACCATTTAAAACAATGTCAATATAAAATATTAGAGATAAATCTGAGAAAATATAAAAATCTTGAAACTCAAAATTACAAACTATTGTGAGGCAATGAAATAAAATTGATTAGATCTTACTAGTTTATGGTTGAAATGGACAATGTAGTTACGATAAAAAATTTTCCCAAACTGAATGAACAACTGCCTGCAAAGTCGTCACGTTAAAATGTTCACTCAATGAAGGATGAGGTAGGAAAGTTTAGAAAATAAATGGAAATAGTACAAAAAAAAACCCATCAATGAAACAATCCTTCTCCAGTTTCTTGACACCTGTCCTGGAGGAGGCACAGACCAGGTTGTAGGACACTGTCTTGAGGGGTGACAGGCAATGTGGGTGCAGCCAGCCTGGGCTGGGTGTCACTAAGCACTGAAGCTGTGCTGTTACCTTTAATGTGCACCTGGGGTGGCATGGTTGTGATTATCACCTCAATCCAATGAATGACCCTGTGACCTGTACTTTGTTTACTGAAAATCAGGACCACAAAGGCTCTGCATGGAAGAGGGTTCCATATGATTTCAGAGACTCTGTCTCCAACTGAATTTCCATGGATTAGATGTGGAACATGTATCTATAATTCCTGGGAAGACAATCTGAAGACCCTTCCCACATAATGGGTGTCCTCTAATAACTGCCTCACTCCATCTCAGGAGCCTATGGGGATGTCCCTGCCACACATGAGGTGTCTCTTATCTGATCTTGTGGACATGGATATCATGGGAAGCCAGGCCTGCTGGGGAAACTCGGATTCCCTGACATCCACTTTCTGAGACTCAGCCCTCTCATGGCCTGTGCGGACTCAGGACACTGACCTTCTTTAACACTGACCATAGATGGTTCCGCAAGACAGGACCCAGGAATGGGCCAGAAAGAGAGAGGCTGATGTGGGTATGGAGTTAAGAAAGTGATGTGACACAGCTGGGTCTCAGCTCTGGGGCCTAAAAAACAGGGTTGTGGATTGTCTACACCACACCCTGGATTCCCGTCTTCCTTGCCCACATTAACACTCATGCTCATCCCTCTCCAGCTCTTCTTCATGCCATCTACTACATGGGGACCCTCCCCTGTGCCCACAGGTCTCTGCTTCTCTCCCTGCAGATCCAGCCTCCTTGAGGGACAGGGACCCAGGACAGAAAGCCAGCACCTACTGCCCTGGGAGATTCAGAACAGTGGCTGGAATGTTGTCATTCTGACACATCAGCACCAGGCACATTTCATCAAAAGTATGGACCCATTAAAGCAATGACATACTCTCAGAATGTTGGTCCTCTTTGTCGTCACCATGTCACCTAGAGCAGAAACTCTTGTTTCCAATTTAATGATGAAGCCAAACATCACTGACCCCACACTCCAGGTCCTCATCCTCCTCCAGGGTGCCAGGTCCGGGGATGAGAGCCAACCTCTTTGACCACTCAGAGCCAATGCCATTCATGCTGCAGTGCCCATTTTAGGCTGATTCTGTGTTCTTTTCTTCTCAGAGCATTTCCTCATCTGATCATGTGAGGACGTGATAAATGATCATGCATCTCGTCTCCTTACAGTCTTCCCGCCCACACTTCATTCGGGGACTGCCAGGGCTTTCCAGAAAAGAGTGAGCACTCCTCTGATGTAGTATTCACTTTATGACAATATAATAAAGCTAAACTAAAATATAGACTTAATATATCAGAAGATTAAAAAGAAAGAATTATTGCTAGGATGACATTCAAGGACAAGTAGAACCCACAAACGTTTTCAAAAGCACAAGACATTGATTTTCCTAACAGTGTTATGCCACAGAAAAGACTGACCTAAAAAGCCAAGATGTGTGCAGTGGGGACTGGGGAACCAACCGCAGCACCAGCTGACACCAGCAACAGCTCCAAGCACATATTTCCACACGTAAGGGTGACCCAGGTGTAATTATGAGTAGGTATGAACTAACAGGATTCTCTGTGGAACTTTAAGCATTGATCTTGTGGTTCAAGTTGATCAGGTGCCAAGAATGACTAAAGGACAAGACAGAAGCTCTGTCAAGTATCAGCTAATCCCAAAATATTTGATAACACAGCATTTCCTTTGGCTTCTGGAGGTCATTAAGCCCTGGAAAAATTATTGACTCAACTTCAACATCACAAATGAGACCATGTCATTCTATTTTCCTGGGTAGTGACATCAGAAAGATCCACCTGTAAAAATCAGAAGCCCTTCCAGGAGACCTAGAGGTGTGAAATGGGCTGGTGGCTGGGGGTTCTTGGCCAGCAGGGGGTGCTGGGGGACAGGTCCTGAGAGCTTAAGGTGTGGGCCAGGAAGTCTGGGAAAATGCTCCACTGGATCTTGCACACTTGGGCAGGCAGTGTCCCTGCTGAAGTGTGACTTTCCTGCATTTGAGCCACCAGGAGCCACATGAGCACTCGGCTCTGAGACACACATTTGCTTCATTTGTCATCCTCCTCTCATGAAGTCACTGTCCAGACCTAATTTACAGGCAAAGGTCAATGGACAATCACACAACAGAAATAAATTTCCTTGAGATGTTTGACCTAAAGTGCTACCTGGGAACAGGATAGGAGACACTGGGGGAGGCAGAGTCTCAGTGCCAACAATTAGGCTTCAGTAAGCAGAGCTCTGGGACGTCTCCCCATTACCTAGATTCCTTTCTCTTCCTCACTCATTTGACAGGGAAAGAATACTGGGGAGGAAGGGCATTTGCATGTCCTTTTGCCCCTGGCATCTGGGCACAGGTGGTTGTTATCTATTCTCTACCACATGCTAATTCCAAACTAGAGTCCTGGGTCAGAGGATGCTGTCTTTGCCATCAACAATACCCAATTCTTTGCTTAAAAATGATTTAAAATACATATAAAATTAGCGGGCATGTAGCCTGAAATCTTTTTCTCATTTTAGAAAATTTATGGAGTCCACTCCACCGGTAACAGTATTGAAAATTACAATCCAATCACATTTATCATCATAGCCAATCATTACATGAATAACTCAACATAAGAGCAAGAAGAATTCATTATATCAGAAGAAAAATTCACCTTGGCTGCCAGGGAAGATTTTGGCTGAGTCTAGGGTATGTGTGCTGACTCTGGGTGACGATGCACCTGGACTCTGGGGAACAGCAGGTGTGAAGAGGTGGTGGTCAGCCTGCATCAGCATGTTCCCTCAGAGAGAAAAGCACCTCCCAGAGGAAGCTCCTCCCTCAGTCAAGCAGTGTCCCTCAAGACCTCCAGGGGGCGCTGCTCTGTCTCCTTCCTGCATGTGAGGGGCTCCTGGGTCCTGGGTGTATCTCCCTTAACCAGCCTGTCTACCCCTCCATCAAACACTGGCTCCTAATCCCCACCCATGTCTCCCCAGGGGTGAAACTAATGGGACCCATGGTGCCTAGAATGCCTGAGACAGTGCATACAGTGGCAAACCTCAGGGAGCACTGCTCTAATTACTACTAGCAAATGTATTAATGATTAATGTGCAATAAATAAATTATCCCTCTGTCGTCATTCTTTCAGATGTTATTTTTCTTATTAGCTGTTCTTTCTGATTTATTTTTCTATTTTATAGTGACTTAAAAAATATCAGTTGCAGCTTTCTATTTTTTCTTTTTTTGTCAAAACCTCACATCTCAAAATTTGATAGATATGAAATTACCTATTCTACACTATTTGATGTATATGTGTATAACAGAAAAATTGATTTAGTATGAATGATTTTCTCTGAGACAGTTTGAGGCTCTCCAACACTTTATATAAGGATGGAAACAGTTAAGCAAACTTGATTAAACAGATACTTTTCCCACAATTCCAAAATGGATATCAAATCATATTTTATTTCACACCTTGATGAACATCAGTCCTGTATGCTATCTTCCCTAATTACTGGAGACGTTGTATCCTCCTGCTTCTCCTCTTTATATCTGAATCACTTCTTTATCCTCCCATTTCATTTGGTCCACAGTAGACTATAAAGAGAAAGAGAGTTTTAAACTGTTCTATGATTTTCATGGCAACTTGGTGAACACACTACCTTGTTCTTATGTCTGATTACAAGACATATATTTTCCTATTTTCTTATATTTGATCATCAAAGGAATTTAATAATTTTATGGTGTCTACGGCCATGCCACGCTGAACAAGCCCGATCCGTTCTGACCTCAGAAGCCTAGCAGGTTCGGGCCTGGTTAGTACTTGGATGGGAGATCACCTAGGAAGACCAGGTGCTGTAGGCATACAAAATAAAAATTAAAGGATTGTAAACTGACAAGTTCCTTGCAATCTGTGAGGTCAGCCAAGGATTGCCTCACCTAAAGTAATAACAATAATAATAATAATAATAATAATAATAATTAATAATAATAATAATTTCATGGTGACACTGTGAAGTTACCCTATAATTTCACCTTTCCTACTCAACATCTGAAAGTGCATTGATGCTGTGCCATTTAACCCACGGTTTCTTAGAACAGAGGGGAGAGTCCATCGTCCCTGTGGGTGCACATCTGTGTCCACACCAGCAGTCCTGCTCTGCTCCTGTGCTGCTCCTGGAACATGGTCCAGGACTCATCAGGGGAAGACCCCTGACCCCTCACCCCCTGGTCATAGACTCTGTCAATTTCCAGAGGAGTCACTGCTGGTTGCACGGTGACAGCTAAGCTCATTTAAAGAGGACAAGAAGAAATTTCACTGAGTAAGGGAGAAAACATTCTTAGGGATGGGTTTAGATCTGGGATGAACTAGAA
Organism: Macroglossus sobrinus; assembly: GCA_004027375.1. NCBI lineage: Eukaryota > Metazoa > Chordata > Mammalia > Chiroptera > Pteropodidae > Macroglossus > Macroglossus sobrinus. The sequence goes on from PVKZ01008469.1 coordinate 9,448, forward strand.
TGCTGGAGCTACCAAGCAGACAAACCCATCCCATCACTCAGACTTCTGGCTCTCCAGAGAGGAAATTGAGGTCTGAGGTCACATGGGAAGAGGGGACATTGATTTGCTGACAGGTGTCGAGCACCTCACTGAGTGTCTCAATCACTTTATAGTCATCAGTCTATGTGAGGTCCCAGCATCTGCCTCTCTCAAGATCTCCCCCAGGGGCCATCAGGGTGACATTGGGGCAGGAAGGCAGAGAAAGCTGATTTGCATGAGGCACTTTCTCCTCCTAATGGGTCTGGGAAGCTTGAAAAGGCCTGAGGACACCATATTTCAGCACAGGAGCCTGAGGAGGCCACGTCCTGTGAGTGTTCCCACCATGGCCTGGACAGTGCTTCTGCTGGGTGTTCCTGCTTATGGTTCAGGTCAGGGGAAGGAACTCTGCATCTTTGGGGGGTACATAAAAGCTGGGTCTCAGGGTGACCTTGCCTCCCATAACACCTACATCTCTCCTGTTGTTTCTAGGTGCTGAGTCTCAGAATGTAGTGACTCAGGAGCCATCACTATCAGTGTCTCCAGGAGAGACGGTCACACTGACCTGTGGCGTTAGCTCTGGGTCAGTCTCCACCAGTAACTACCCCTACTGCCACCAGCAGACACAAGGCCGGGCTCCCCGCACGCTTATCTACAACACAAACAATCGCAACTCTGGGATCCCTGATCGCTTCTCTGGATCCATCTCTGGGAACAAAGCTGCCCTCACCATCTCGGGGGCCCAGCCTGAGGACGAGGCCGACTATTACTGTAGTCTGAATATGGGTAGTGGCATTTACACAGTTCTGTGAACCCATGGGGAAGTGCAACAGATACCTCCTCATGTGCCCAGAATGGCTCAGCCTCAGAGGAAGAAAGGAAGAGAGAGGGTGGAAATGGCCAGCACGCCATCAGGAGGGGGCTCCACAGCCCCACTCTCCTGCTCAGTGGGTCATGTGCCTCCTCCAGGCTCCCATGTGTGATTCCGTGAGACTGGGCTTTTTCTCTCCCTCTTTCTGCCTGTAATAATGCGGAGAAGCCTCAGCATCAAAATATGTCAACCACAGTAAGACTTGGAAACCCACTGCTCCCTGTGAGACTCCTCTGATTCAAAGAGCATTAGGCACATACTCTCAGCCATTACTTTGACTGTGGAGATGAAGTTCATATTTAATTTGGCATTAAAATTAAAGCATTACTTCTGAGCTAGTTAGAAATGCAGTTCCCCATGTTAGACCTACTGAGTCAGAAACCTGTTTAGTTCATTGTCCCAGAATCTGCGTTCAACGAGCTCTCCAGAGTTTTCTAAACATTAGTTTGAGAAGCCTCTCGACTTCTATTACGATGAAAGTATTACTGGGCATTTCTGCTTACAATTCAGTCATGGTGACATTCATTCCATGACTCCATCACTCCCCAGGTTCCATTCAAGACCCCAGCGAGACTCAGAAACAGATTTACAGCGTGAAGCCATCGCTGAAAACTAAGACCGATGTCACACGACAGCCAGAGCTCGGAAGGATTTCACAAACGTGAGGTTTTAGAGATGTATTAAGTGGCTCACATGACAATGTGAAGGACTAGAGAGCAACCCACTGGGACTTGTTTCCAGAAACAGTCTGCCGCCTCCTGAGCTAAGGCCCTGGTGGCAGGACAGGAGGCTCAGGGCTGGAGGGCGTGTCTCCACGAACAGTGCCCGGATATGTCCTTGGCTGTGGAGCGGAGCAGATGCAAGGTGGAAAACATTGCTTTGACTTTTCTTTCTTCTCTCTCTGTAGAAAATGATGTTAGAAAACCATTATTTTAGGCATCTTAAAATTGGAAGGAAAGGGATATTGTACAGACATGTAGACGTGTTAGGAATATATGTGCATATAGACTCCCATAAATGTCAGGATATGTTTATTTAGTCCAGAGTGCTTTCCTGGGCTCTGAAACCCAAAGTCTTCATCAACCTGTCCCCCGTGCAGGGAGGAAATATCACGTGGCAGTCAGGGCTTCCCCACCAGGTATGACGACAGTTTGGCTGTGGCACAATGCATGCTGGGAGATAAGAACTGAGGGAGAATGTGTGCTCAGTGGACACAGATCAATCATAAGGACTGTGGCTGTCCAAACCAAACTATGGATTTCCCAGGGCCACTTGCACCCAGGTAAGCCCAAGAGACCAGGGGATATTAAGAAATAATACTCAAGATAAGATTTACGCAATACTTAAATTGGATTTGGACAGTTTCTATGATTTTTAATTCAAAATCACGGAATTAATATATTTCTAAAAATTAATGCAGTTGAATTTAAACCTGCAATAATATTAATAGTGATATGAAATGACACCTTAGGAATAACTTGACCTATTCAGAGATTGTAACATGGTCGAATGAAGTGAGTTCCGTTAAATACCATGTTTGTCATTATATATTGTAAATAGGTCATTACTATAGTTTCAAAACTTCTCAAAAACATAAATCCAGACCCAGGCGACCTTGTAGGTTATTTTTATCAAACATTTAAGTAGGAAGTAATATATATATTCTCCACAGAGTTCAAAAAAAAGAGAGAGGGCGTAAGAAACAATTTCCAACATATTTCATGAGGCCATGTTTTTTCTAGTATTATAACCAGAGAAAATAATTAAAAGTAACAATCCATGGACTCCATGCATGATGCAGGTATCCCATTTGGGAGCTGAACTGGAACTCCACGTCTAGGCAATGATCTGAAAGACATGGTATACAGCAGAGTGAATCTGCACTCCTGTGCCCACTGCAAGTGACTGTGGGAACCATTGACAGCTGACTCTTGAACTCCACCTACGTGCATTAACAGCCCTGAATAAGTGGTAGAAGGCAGAGGAGTTGGTGCTACAGGTGTCCCCTCCTTTTCTGGTGTCAGTGAGGCAAAGGGCCCAGTGGGGAGCTGAGCACCCACCCCCACTGAGCACAGCAGCTCCCCTCAGCCCTGTGCTTCCCTCCCTGAGGTCAGCAAGGCCCAGCAGGGGGCTTGTCTCACATATCCACCTCCATGAGAATCAGCTGGTGACAGTCATTGCCCCACGTTCCCCAGGAGGTGTCAGCAGCACAGAGCAGCGGGAGTCAGTGATAAACCTCTGCTGGGCCAGTGGGAGCTGAACATACACCCCCGACCTTCTGCCTCTGCTCAACAGGAGGGTCACTTGGTTAGAGGAAGAGTATGAGGACCCAGAGTCTCCTAATGTCTTTTCCAAAAGTCCAGGACCCAATGTAAAGATACCACTTGTCATATAGAAAACAGGAAAAATAAAAAAAAATTGAATGAGTAAAGACACCTACACAAATGATTTCAGTGTCAAAATATGTGAGAGACTTAAAGCAGCAATTATAAAATCCTGCTGATAAGCAATTATGGAGAGTCTAGATACAAGTGGAACTAATGAAAAATCTCAGAATAAACGAAAGTCATAAAAACACACCATATGAATATCATAGAACTGAAAAACGTAAGAGATGAAATTAACTAAACCACTCAGCAGGTACTAAGAACCGGTGACAGTGAAATGAAATTCAGGTGCCGTGAAGATATTCAAAACAACTAGAGAAAACTATGAAAATAGGTAGCGAATCATGGAAAGGCAATGACTAAGATTTGACAACAGACCAAAGTGGAGAATGTAAAGAAAGATTATATAAAATGCATTTATTATAGTAAAAGACTACCTTTGGCTCAGCTCAATTCCTACTGTTAACATTTTCTTGAGATGTCACCAGGATTGCTATGGGTCTGCTCTGAGTTGAAATCAACTCAAAAGGTTCTAAATGAATGAGCCCTGTGCACATGATCATAATCTAAGGTAGAAGTTACAGCAGGTGCTTCCTCTCAAGGGACAGACTCAGAGCTCACAAGCACCCCAGCCTCCTCCTGAGAGTAAACCTACAAACCTTGCCCAGGATCTCAAATTGTACTGTGCTGTGGGCTCATATTTGCATATTGCCCCACCAAACAAACCTCCCACCCAGGGAGCTGAGGTGGAGAGGAAGAGACAACCCAGAGACCAGCACCAGCCTTAGGCCAGGAGATCTTGGAAAGTCCTCACAATTCCCTGGCCTCTTTCCCTCTCCCTCTCCTCACTCACTGCACAGGTTCAAGGACTTTTCAGAGTTTGGCACTTGGAGGAATTCCCTGCCTTTATTTTTCGTTTGTGACATGTGTCTGACTTCATTTCAGGGTCCAGTTCTCAAGCTCTGGAATCGTAGGCTCTGGCGACTCAGGAGCCCTCACTGACCGTGTTCCCTGGAGGACAGTCACTGTTGCCTTTGGCTTCAACACTGGAAAGACTTTTCAACAGGCACTCTTCATACTGATTAGAGCAGAAGTCTGTCCAATTAATTCCCAAGGGCATTAATTTAGAATACGATCAATAAACACTCCTGGACCCCAGCCAAGTACTGAGGCTCCATCCTCGTGACAAAGCTTCCCAGACCCTCCTGGAGGCCTAGACCGAGGATGAGATTGAGTAAGATTGCCGGCTACCCTACAGTGATGACTACCATTTACAGAAGCAGAGAGGCACCAAGACACAACCTGATCTTTGAAAGGCCTGGACAGAAATACGATCATGTGATATGAGTCAGGACTCTGAGCTCTCAAGTCAGCAGAAATGTTGACCATCCATAGAGAAAAGGTGAAGCGAAGTGTCTCAGCTGATTCCCATTCTTGTTTGTGCCCCCAAGACAAGGAAGCAAATGAATAATTGGGGAGGAAGTGGTCCATAAACAGAAGGATTCAATAGTTTTATATTGCAGAAGAAACATACCAGCCAGATGAGATCTGAGGCGTCAGAACAAACACGTTTTCTCCAGAGAGAAACAGCCACCAATGATGTACTTCAGCAACTAAGAGCAAAGGGGAGCATCTCTTCTTTTGAATATTTTTGAATTTTAATTTTAGGTTGCATTTGAAGCAATGCAAACATACCATATACAATAATTTTTAAATAATAAACATGTATGGTTATTGGAAAAAGATTCTTTTACCAACAAAATAAATATATTTCTAAACTTTAGTGCATTTCTTAGACCTTTGATCGCAAAATTCCACAACTGTAATTGTCCATTTTGCTCATAATTCTGTTTTATTCACTGCTATTGTCATTAAAGAAAGATAAGTGATTCTCCATATATTAAAAATATGAGAAATGTTTCAGTGACAGCTTATGATGATGATGGTGGTAAATACTAAAGTAAAATTATCCTTTTCACTATTTTTAACTCTTTACTACTGTCAGTATCAATAAGACATGACATTCGTCTTGTTTAGGCATACTCTGTACATTTCTGTGGGTCTTTTGAGGTCAGGGCAGAACCCCGCCATTCTCCGTGTGAATCCTCCAGTACTTAATATTGACAGAGAGAATCTAAGGGAGATTTTAAAGCAGATGGATGCTTTTATCAGGTTGCCGTATCTGAAATATCACTGTGGTATAAAGAATTTAATAAGCTTAGTGCAATCCAGTAGCAGAGAGAAACTGAGGGACTCTGCGTGGCCAGGTGAACAGAAACAAGCACCTGCCCTCAGGTCCAGGAAGGTGAGCAATCTGAGGGGAGATTGTGGACAGATCAGGGGGAACGTTCGATGTCCACATCCTGTGGGAGGCGAAGGGCTCTCAGCCATCAGGGGTGGCTCTATATCCCCAGAGCGAAACTGATCCCAGGGATGTCAGTTGTGTGAGATCGTTTCTCTGTGACTCTTTTTAGTGTGGGTTTTCCACAAAGTATCCTTTTTTTGGTCATCACTGTATCTACTGGCCCCAGAACACAGTCTGACATGGAGGACAAACTGGACACAAGTATGTTGAAAGCATATGAATATGGTGAATTCACCTTAATAGGAAAACAGGAAAAGGAGCAGATCTAAGGCCAAGAGCATGACTCTGTGTGGACATCGTCACTTGGATTCTGAGTTGATGCGACGGGAGATGTTAAATAAGAATTGAGACTAAGACTGAGAACGGGAGGGAAACATGAGCTTCGGCCTTGGGGACGGTGACTAGCATGATGGGCAGGTTTCCATGGGTTCATGCGGAGACCGAGCTGAATGTCATGATGTACCTCCAGGTTCTGAGTAAACAAATTGCAGGAAGCAGGTGGATTCAGAGAACATTCAGAGGAGAGAGACGATCTCCATGAGTGAATGCATTGCAGAGTACAAGTTAGGTACAGAAATGTCAGCTCACATGTCACTGTGTAAGTCCCATTCTGGCAGTCATTTGTCATGAAGAAATAAGAAGGGCAAACGCAGAGATCAGAACATACCCCTGGTTGTGCAATTCTAAAGTCAGCTCTTGAGAAA
>PVKZ01008470.1:0-15837 GCA_004027375.1 Macroglossus sobrinus
GCAGCTCCCCGGTTCTCAAGAGGCCGCGAGAGCGTTCCCTGCGACGTCCCCAACCCTGGCCGGAGAAATCCCGGCCCGCGCACCCCGCTCCGAGCCCCCCGACGGCGCAGAGCGCACCCAGCCGTCCTCCGCGAGTCCCCTCCGTGCGCACTCTCCAGGGGCCACCTGGACGTGCCAGGAACATGCCGCAGGTCCCCTCGGCCCCCCCCCCCCAGGGCTGGACGCCCCCCCCCCCCCGCCCCCAGCACCCCCACCCAGGGAGCCGCCGGGCAGCGAAGAGTCAGAGCGAGATGAGGCCGGGCCCAGGGGTCGGGGGGGGGGGGGGGGCCCGGGCGTCACAGGACCCTGGATGACCCCCCTCTTCCCTTCCGTGGCCTCCCCTCGTAGCTTCAAAGCCCCACACTGCGGGGGGCGCGCGGCAGACGCGTGTGCGGGGCCCGGCCGCCCGCAGGCAGGACGGACGCGGCAAGGCCCGCACCCCCCGGGGAGGCCGCGCGCTTCCCGACTCCCTGTGATGAGCCCGCGAGGACGAGGAGGCCGAGCCGCCCGCCCGGGACTCGGAGGCTGAATTAATTGCGAGCACCTCGAGGAGCGCGGGGCGGCAGCGGTGGCAGCGCTGCCTTTAAAGTCGCTTGTTAAGGGAGCCGCGCTCGGCCTCCGCGCCTCGCAGGGAAGCGCCTCCTGCCTTATCAAACGCGAGGTGCCGGCTGCCGGCAACAGGTGGCCCCCCGCCCCCCGCACGCTGCGCTCCCGCTCCCGCTCCCACCCCCGCCGGCTTTGAAACCCGTGTTCAAAGTGGGCTTCCTGAATTCATGAAAACCCACAGGTCTGTCATCCGTCCCTAATGGAAGTCAAACATGACACGGGCGAGATGAAACGCCGCGGCCTCCCCCTCTGCTCACAGTGGGCGTCTGCGCATGATAAATATTTTATTTTACTGCGAAAACAAATAACCAAACAGACCCCCCGTGTTTGCTCTGCGCGCGGCGGTGGCGCGTGTGAGTTGACAGCATTTCAAAGCCGAGCGGGGACACCGCAGCGTTGCGACGGGAGCCGGGCGCGCTCGAGCGCAGGGACGCCGAAGCCGCCTCGTCCCCGACAAACCGAGCATCACACGGATGCCAGGCGGCGGCCCTGCGCTCGGGGACCTGCCGCCACGCGCCTCCCAGGCCCGGGTCCGGGGAGCCAAGGGCAGCCGCCACGAACAGGCAAAGGACAACGGTGTTTGGGATGCGTCGTCTCTTAACCCAAGTGGTTCCGAGGGGCTCTCCATGACCAGCTTCCACCGGGAAGCCACAAAGCATTTTGACATGGGTCTGTGTGGACGTCACCTTCCTGTGCCCAGAACTTGACGCTGGGACCCTTCAGAGTCCTCGAGAGCAAAGGACGATGACGCGTTTTTGAAGGTGACTAGTCTCAAGGCCGACTTCGAAGAAAATCATCCAGTTTCTTGCTATTTATCAGGCTGCAAAAATATTACGACTACCTACTGGAATGGTTTCTGGAAAGTACTTTCGATAAGTTGTTCGCTTTAAATCTAGGGGATCGAGCAAATAAAGTGGGTCCCCCCAGACCCTCGTCCGTCCACGTTGCCCCTTCGTGTCCGTGAAGGGCTGCGAGCTGCCTCGGCTGGTGACGACGCTGGCAATTCTTCTGGCAAATCAGAAGGCCTTTCACTGCTCCGGTCATCTGCTTTGGCTTAGGGACTGAGGGAGTACGTCCCCGTCACCCCGTCTCCCGTGCGTCCGTACGAACTGTAGTGAGCAGACAGAACACCGCCCCCGGGGACTCAACACGGCAGCGACCAGAGGCAGGACAGCTGCCGGCAACCTCTGGGTGACAAGAGCTGGTGACAGCATCGCGTCACTTAGATTTCGCTTTAGTTCGCCTACCAGTTTTCACAGGTCATGGATCTTTCTGGGCGTTCGTACGAGTGCGAACGAGCAGCACCACAGATTGCCATCGTGGAATATGCTAGAAACATCTGTTCCATCCCTGGGATGACTCACCATGCGTGTCAGCGCGGAGGCTGCGTTTGAATGAGAGGAACTTGTAATTTTGAGAATTTTGAAGAAAGCAGATTGCCCTCCGCGAGGTGGGTGGGCTCCGTCTAATCAGTTGAAGGCCTGACTAGAATGGGAAAAAAAAACAAAACCTGATCTTCTCGAGCAAGAGAGCGTCTCCGATAGACAGTCTCCGGGCCAGAACCGCTCCATCGGCTCCCCTGGGCCTCCGTCCTGCGGCCCGCACCGCAGTCTGGGCCCGCCAGCCTTCAAGACGTGCGGGCCGAATCCCTTCCTCTCTGTAAACTCACCTTGTGGGTTCGTTCCCCCTGAGGGACCCGCACAGATGCGCCCACTAGACAAAGCCAGTACGAACGACACCACGTCCCACAAGGCAAACACGGCCGTGTGGCCGCCAGCGGGTCTGTCATGTGGGTTCCACCGGAGGATTCAGAGGCCGCAGAAAAATGTGTCTCGTTTTGACTGAGCTGAGCTTGTCTCGGGGCCGCCCGTCCACCTTCACCCCGGACGAGACTCTGTGGTAAGAGCTTCGCTTTGAATCGACGGCAGCCGGTTTCCACGAAAACCGACAACTTTCTGCATCTCCCTCTACAGGGTCCAGGTGAGAGGGAACGGGGGACGGCTGCTCCCCGTCTGCGGTGGCTCCCACGAGGCTCGGTCCACCCGAGGTGGGGGCTCTCACGATCTGTCTGGTTCTTACCCAAAACGCAGCCGCTTCCTCTCGTCCTCGTCATCGCCCTCCCTCATGGACCTTCCTGCCTCCGGCCTGACCTGGGGGCATGGGACAGAAATGCGTGACATCGGTCACAGACGCGCACGGGTCAGCCCTTCCTTTCGCCCTTGTCCTCAGCCAGGGGCCGCCGCGGTGGGCTCCGGTCCGTGGGGTCAGCCAATCAGGACGCCCGGTGACAGGCCAGAGGGTGTTTAGAAAGCAGAATCAGGTCATTCGCTTTCCCCACGAGGTGCCACTTGCTGGCTGTGCCCGCCAACAGGACCTCCCTGCCCCTTCAAGCTACGGCCTGCCCCGCCCCCCGCTCTCTCCGGCCCAGCTCTGCCCAGAGAAGCACTTCCTAGGGGCTCGACCTTCAGAAGGGAAAGAAGGCAGGACGTTTGAAGCAAAACCTGAGACAGACATGACCTAAATCAGAGCAGCTTTTCGGTGTTGGCGCTAAACATCTCAGAGAGAGACCTACGCCAAGGTCATTGCCTTGAGAGGCCATGGATCGAGATCAAGGCCAAATGTCACCACCTCCAGGAAGCTGTCCTGACTCCCTCAGGCAGGCAGGTGCATGGGAGACGACGCCCAGGAGCTGGGAGGGAGGCAGGGCTCAAAGGGGCCATCTCAGCCTGGCCAGGGAGGTCCTGGACGTCTGGACTGAGAAGGCGATCCCGCCGCATGCCCCCGCTTCCTGCAGTGGCCGGCCCTCCTGCTGCTGTTGGGACAAACGGCCACAAGCCGGCTGACTGCAGACCGTGGGAACGTCTTCTCGCACAGTGTTGGAGGCCAGAAGCCCCCCGCCCACGTCCCCGGGCCGGAGACAAGGAGCCTGCAGGGCAGGGCCCGGCTCCCTCTGGAGGCCCGCGAGCCTCCAGGTCTTGTCCCCGTCCCATCCCCCTCGGGCGACAGCTGACCTTCCCTGGCTTGCGGCCTCGCCACTCCCATCTCTGCCTCTGTGGTCACCGGGATCTCTGTCCACCCCTGCCAGTGAGACCTGGGGTGGGGTCTGGGGTCCCCCTGGGTCCCCTCCCCGCCCTGAGACCCTTCATCTAGTCTCATCTACAGAGGAAATAGTCACAGGTTTTAGGGGGCTGGACCTTAGCTTTTTGGGGTCCCTTCTTCTGCGCTCCATGATGTGTGTGTCCAGCGGTCCACTGCCTGCCAGCCCGCGGGAGATGACGCCTGCAGGGGGCCCCGTCCAGAGCTCTGGTGAGCCCACGCCCGCCGGTCCCCTCGTGCTCCGGCCGGGCTCTGCTGGACCGCACGTGGGCCAAGCAGACACGTGTTGACACCCACGCTGGACCCCGGAGCACACCTCGCCACCTGGCCCGGGGGGTCAGCTGGCGAGCGTTTGCCTGCGCCGAGGTGGGCCCTGGCACTCAATGCCCCACGCCCCACGCCCCGCGGGCACGCCGGCCTGCCCTGCCCCCCACCTCTGCGTGCTAAAATACCACCCCAAACACGCCTGGAATACAGTTTGGGAAACTTTTTTTTTTTTTATGTGTTCCACTGGCTTATATCATCATTGTTACCGTACTAAGATTTACATGCGCTTTTTAAAAAAAATAATATTGTCATGTACATGTTTGTAAGACCTAGGTTTATTTTATGCCCCATAAACTTAGACGATATATTAAAATCTTAGAAGAATTTAATATCAGCAGCAGAGTATCCTAAACAGAAAGAAAAACCAACTAATTCCTGGGCATTACAGAGACAGAATCATACCAAGTATGCTAAAAGGTTTAATAGCTGTGAGTAAATTTTACTGCCGCTGTCAATAAGTCCATAATATATTGGGCCAGTTAATAGGTCAACGGAACATATTTATATCTTGCTATAAACCGTTTACCCAAGAACAAACTAATTTCTAATGATAATGAAACACGGAGTCAATAAATATTAATTTTAGCATTTCTAATGTAAATACAATTTTTCACAGCTGCCATAAACGCTGGGCGGGCAGCGTTCTGTGCGAAGGGGTGGGTGACCGTGTCACAGGCTAACTGTGGCGTCTCGCGCATAACACGGTGTTTGTGAGTGACGCAGGCTTCGCCTGTGGGGAGCTACACCTCGCTGTTAAAACCACGGTCACGCTTAGGGTGCCATCCAAAATATGTGTTCAATTGCTACGCATTTTAACGTATTGTGAAAAATAAACATTTTTAAATGCAACTTTTAAACTACACTTTACAAAAGCCGTGGAAAATTTTCCTATTTAAAACTTCTTAAATTCATGGATGATGTCTTAACTCCAGAGTCTTCATGTCTGTATCTCTAGGAGCGGAATAAATTCAGTTTTGCAACTCAGCTGCACACACGCAGGAGATGCGACTCTCCCATGATGCTGAGGGCATGTTTCTGGTGAAAAAAATAAAAAGGAAAGAAAATGATGCTGTGAATGAACTGTGTTTGCGACACGGTCGGGGGGTTCGGGGGTGAATTGTCCTCGATGAGCCACATGGTTAAGATTTGTTCATCTCCTGCAGAAGGGCGCACAGGCGCACGAGAGACGCAGCGGAGACCCTGGCCGTCACCTCGCTCTCGGTGGACTGGTGTGTGTGTGGGGCTCCCTCTGCCCGCACTTTTCCGGGTGTGGTGGCCGTCCGTCCATCCCACTGTCCACATCTCCGATGCTGCCTGAGGTGCTGCTGCGCCCAAGGCCCCCTGGCTGAGTTTTGACTCTCCTTCCAACGTCACTTGCTGTTACAAACTCAACTGTGCCCCCAAATGGGTACGCCGAAGCCCTAGCCCCACAGAATGTGGCTGCATCTGGAGACGAGTCCTTTCAAGAGGGGACTAAGTCAAAAGGAGGTCTTCAGGGAGGGCCCCATGCGATCTCACGGGCGTCCTTAGCAGAGGAGGACACGAGGACACGGGGACACACAGAGGGACGGCCCCGTGAGGACACAGGGAGTCGAGGCCTCATGGAACACCAGCCCCGTGGCGCCTGGGTCTCGGGCCCCTGGCCCCGTTCACATGTGCCGTCTGAGCCCCCGTCCCCGGCGCTCTGTCACCGACGCCTCGCAGGCTAGTGCACCTGCCAGCCCGTGACTCTGCGTTTTGGGGGTAACTCTGAGTTGTGGGGTTCACATGATATCACTCTAGGTCTGAAAGGAGCTGTAAGCCAGAAGCGTTTCCATGAGAATTTGGGAGTCAAGGTCACGGAGATTCTGTGGTGGGGGCAGCCTGGGGCTCGACCCAGGAGAATGTAGTAGCATCGCCCCAGCGTGGGACAGCCACGCTGGGCAGTCTCCAGGGTGGAGTTGGGGACAGACTGGTTGGGAATGTGCTTGAGGCTCACTCACACTGACCACACATGCTTCGTGCATGTGTGTGTGTATGTCTCAGTGTGTGTCACATGTGCATGTATATGCACGTCTGTTGTGTGTGCACGTGTGTGCATGGGTGTCATGTGTATTGTGTGTGCATGCGCACACACGTGTCATGTTTGTGTGTACATGTGTGTGCACGTGTCATGAGTATGCATGTGTGTGCATGTGTTGCATTGTGTGTGTGCATGTGTCGTGTGTATGCATGTGTGTGTCATGAGTGTGTGCATGTGTGTGCATGTGTCGTGTGTGCACATGTGTCATGTGTATTGTGTGTGCATGCGCACACACGTGTCATGTTTGTGTGTACATGTGTGTGCACGTGTCATGTGTATGCATGCATTTGTGTGAGTATGCATGTGTGTGCATGTGTTGCATTGTGTGCGTGCATGTGTCGTGTGTGCATGTGTGTGTCATGAGTGTGTGCATGTGTGTGCATGTGTGTGCATGTGTCGTGTGTGCACATGTGTCATGTGCATGTGCATGCATGTGGTGTGGATGTATGTATGCGTGCGCGTGTGTGTTCATGAGTGCATGTGCGCGTACGTTTGTGTGCGCGTGTGCGTGTGCGCGGCATGTGTTGTGTGTGTGCATGGGTGTGTGCATGTGCCTGCATGTGTCGTGTGAGTGTGTGCACATGTGTGCGCGTGTGTTGTGTGTGTGCGCGTGTGTATTGTGTGTGCATGCACACTCCTGTCGTGTGTGTGTGCATGTGTACGTGCATGTGCCTACATGTGTCGTGCGAGCGTGTGCACGTGTGCACGTGTGTGCGTGTGCGCGGCATCCGTGTGGGCGCAGCATCACGTGCAGGCACGACGTGAAGAAGCCAGGGGACTGGGAGCAGGCTCAGGACCGCCCCCGGCCAGGCCATGATGGGGGCGCAGACCAGCGGGAAGAGCCTTGCGCACCGCTGCCAGGCCTGGGTGGCAGGGCCAGCATCTGGGCACGGCTGTCCCTTCTCCCTCTGCAGAGCCCTGAGGCCCCTCTCCCTGGACGCCGGGGGAAGGGGGACAGGGTGGGCAGCGGCCACGGGACAGTGAGGAGGCTAAGGCATGTTTTCGCCCACGGGGAGGCTGGTGGCCGCCCTGTGCCCGGCCCACACTGGAGGCTCCTCCTGTTCTCTGGGGTCCCTGTCCGGGGAAGTTTATAAACGCCTTGCGTTCCCTCCGGCCACCTCTGACTCTGCTGCACGTCACTGGCAGGTAGCCCTGGGCAGAGCAAGGGTGACCGGTGTCACCAGTGAGTGAGCAAGGGCCAGCTCTGCAGTGGGCACGGATGAGCCCACAGGTGGGATCCGTGCACCCCCGTCCCCTCCGCGGGAGTCCTCGGCCGCCTCCCCTGGGCTCCCTCCGCCTTCCGGCTGCGGGAGGAGAGCGGGGCCGAGCCGCTGATTCTCCCAGCATGCTCTGCTCCTCGGGATGCGCTTCCCACGCTCCGCCCCCAGGCTGGGTGGCGAGGCCGTGCCGCCCCGTCCCGCCCCGGCCGGGTCACAGGGCTGTCCCGGGTCGCTGGTCCCTCACTGACGCCCCACAGCCCTCCCTCTAAGCCCCTGTGCGCGCCACCTGTGTCCCGTCACCCTGCTCTGTAAAGGTCACCGTGGCCTTCACTTTTTATCTTGCAGCTGACACCATGTCCCCAGTGAATGGGTCACGGTGGATATTTATTAGGCTTTAATACTCTAGTATTTTATTAATACATTTTAATATTTAATAGTAGCATTTTATGTGGAGTTCTCAGTCCTATTAATCTAGTAAATTTTACTAATAAAATTAATTTTTCCCCTATTTTACCGTTCGAATAGCAAAGATTATGGTGGAGTAAAAATAATTAGGTTTCTGTGGGGTGAGTGGTGGGGAGAAGGATTTATGTCCTGGAATATGGTTTCTCCTCTGTGCCCTCTAAGTCACCGAGTCTCCCGTAGGGCATCCCATGTCCTCCAAGCAGAGGTGGGTGGGGACCTCCCCAAGGTGTGCTGGGGGACTCTGAGGGCTTCAGGGCCTGGAAAACCCCCCTCACCGTCCCCTGGTGTCACAGATGACGCCACACGCAGGAGCTGGCCTCGCTAGGAAGCCTCCCTGCCTTCCAGCACCTTCTCTCCGCGTGGAAGGCGGCCGGCAGCCTTGCGAGCGGGCGTGTCAGAATCTCACGTGCTTCCCACGTGCAGTTCTCTGAGCTCGTCTCACGTGTCACTGGGATTTCCTCCTCCACCAAGCACTGTGCACGTCCCTGCCCTGTCACTCAGGTCCTCTGCCCTTGTGTGCTCCATGGAGACGCTGTGCCTGCTGGTGTGAGCCTCTCAGTGGTACGTGGACTGCAGACGTGTCCTCCCGTTTTGTGGCTGTATTTCCTGCGCTGGACGGTGTCTCCTGATGAAAAGACACTCTTGTTTTTAAGGTGTTCAAATGTAACTATCGAATCCTTTTTGGATGCTTTATGTGTTCTGTTTAGGAAACCCTTTTCCACCCAGAGAGCGTGAAGATGTTTCTCTACAGTATCTTCTAAACACTATTCTCTTTGGCCTTGTGCATGTATGTATTATCCGGGAGAATAGAATTCTGTATATAGGGCAAATTAGTCACCTAATTTAATTTTTTCAACATGGACACCCAGTTTTCCCAGTATTAATTTTCAAAGTCCATCCTTTTCCCATTATTGTGCAATTTTACCTCTGACATTAATCAATCGCCATGTGTGGATAGGTTGGCTTCAGGCCTTTGAATTCAGTTCTGTGCGTCTGTTTGAGTGTCACTTTGCCAACACTCACTGTCCTCATTCATACAGCGTTAGAATAATATTTAATTTCTAGGAAAGCATTTCTTTTCTTTTTTGTTTTTTTTCTTTTTAAAGATGGCCGCTTTGGATTTACATACGAATTTTAAAATCAGCTTTACAATCGGTCCACAGGGAGAATCTATAACCACTGCTCTCCCACTCAGAATCTTACCTGCCAGCTCCAGGGAGGAGAGCCTACGAGATGGGGATAGTACACGGTAGAACAACGTGGAGACTATTGATAAGGAATTAGCTTATATGCGTAAAATATTTACTTATGAATTTTGATATAACGATGACAGAAATGATGCCCACCAAACTGTTCTCAGCAGTGAGTTTTGAGAAGGCAAGTGGATGTGGGAAGGACCACGAAAGGAAATTGTCTTTCTAATTGTCAAGATGATTCTGCAGAATTTGACTTTTTGCATAAGCGTAAATAGCTCCATTAACATTTTCGAAATTAAAAAAAAAAACGGGAAAAATGTGAAGAAATGGGGACGGCCTAAAACTCTTTGTTAAAGAAACTTCAGTGAAAATCAGAAAACACCATCGAAGTTGTAAGTAAGCACTGAGGCTTTGAAGTTCTCAGGTCGACGTCAGGGCTGACGTCAGGTCAACAGAAACGTTCGCAAAAATAAGAGAAACACACTGAGAGCGGCGAGTGTAAACTCTGACGGTCATTTAATTAAAAACCTTCATGAGACTGAAGTTTTTAAACCAAAGGGACTTAGTCAGATCAGATTGGCTGGAGCTAGACACAATTTAACGCTTCAAAGATACCCGTTTACTTATTGTGTAGTATTTCGTTCACTCTGTAGACACCCAATAGTCACCTATTTATCAACGAAGAGCCCGGGAGGAGCCTCACCGGGCCCGCGTCTCGGGTACCTGAGGTGACCGGGACGAGGTCCACGGGACAGACAGACACCGGCAGCAAATCAGTCTGAGACCAATCCCGCGGGATGCGATAAAAACTATGACTCCCGTGAGCGTCCCTGAACCTCCAAGCACACAATTAAACCCATCAGGATACTCTGAGTTGCACGATAAAAGTAAAAATTAAAATACACACCTCCTACATCAGTGTTTTCAACAATGCGGCATCGTGCGTGTCCAGCGTGGTTGTCTCGGGACTGTCTTCACCACGGCCCCAGCCTGACAGAGCCGCCCCGGTCTGGGGGCCACCGGTCCTCTGGGCGAAGGACAGAAGGCGGTCACAGCCAAGCGAGCCCGGGCTCCAGGAGCTTCTGCTGGGGGGCGGCTTCTGCTCACACTTCATGGATCGGAAAGGGTCAACGACCAAGCCCGCTGTGAGTGCTGGCCCTTCCAGGAGAAGGCTGTCGTTGGTCACGCCCTGAATTCAACAGTTTTAACAGTATGTAAGGATGGGTCCTTCCACCCAGACTATTAGATTCACGCACACGTGCGTGTGCACACACACACACACACACACACACGATGAAATGCAATAAGGAGGAGCGTGTGTAAGGGCATCGTGAGGGTCGACCAGAAAACCCCACGTGAGCGCCTGGAGTAAAATGAAACACTGGCCTTGCAGGTGTGACTCCACATCGTCACGTTCTTGCAGAGATGGCCGTGTGGTCATGTGACAGTAGCCAAGGACACGCTGAGCTTTAACATCTTACCTTAACTATGTGTGCGTGCACGCGTGTGCACACACACACGTGTGTGGAGGAGCACACGCAAATCATCGCGAGGCTCCCTTTCCCTAAGAGAAATCCCGACAGCGTGAGCGAGATGCTCTGACAACCGGCCCTCCCCGGTCACCCTTATCGCTGCCCGTTTCCCGAAGGGCCCCTTCGCTGACGTCAGATTGAACGGAGTTCCCGAAATACCATAAATCCTCCACACGTATCCGCTTACCGGTCATAAATGAGGAAGAACGGAGATGAGCGGGCGACCTTACGGGAAAGCGAGGGCCGTGGACGGGGGGTGGGGGGGTGGCTCCCCTCAGAGGTGGCTGGAGGTCCCAGGGGAGGGAGGGAGGGAGGGGCCTGCTCCTGGTCGCCGGGACAAGCAGACGGGCGTCACCTGACGCTGACACTGGCTCATTTTTGGGGCGCTGGCCTGGCAGGAAGGATGTGTGGAGTGGTGAGCTGTGCCTGCCCCGAGGAGCGGGGAGCAGGGTCGCTGCAGAAGTTGGGGTGCAGCTGATGGTGTGACGAGACGCCGGCTGGACCCGGGGCACATGGGGCGTCTGTGGTCCCCAAAGTCTCCGAATAAGAGGCTTAGACACGTTGCTCGGGCCGTGCTGCTGCTTCCAAATGCTGATCAGAGAAACGGGGAAGCTTGATCGTGCCTCGGCCCCCAGCAGGGGCCCAAGTGGGCGGGGGCGGCTCGAGCTCACGGCTCGAGGCAGGCGCTGTGAGTGCCTTTGGGACGAGTGACACGGAGCATCTCGTGATTGGCCGGGAAAGGGTGTACGGCACAGACTTGCCGGCTGCCAGGCCGCCGAGGGGGGGCCCGCACTGGCACGGCGGGCCCGAGTGTCCCTGGGCCCGTGTCCGCTGGCTGCGGGGTTGGCGAGCGCGTCCAGGTTCTCTCGCTCACGCCCGGCCCGTGGGGCCTCGGCGTTTAAAGGAGCCGTTGTCTCCCCCCAGCTCCGTCCCCGCACCGGCCAGATTGGAAACAGGAGCCCGGCCCCCGGCGCTGGAGCGGGTGCCGTGACTTACGCGTGGGAACGCGGGCCTTGCCAGGAAACACACGACCTCGGCCCGGGATTCACAGCTGCAGATGGGGACGGCGCTCCTCGCACGGGCATTCCTGTCCGTGGCCGAGTCCATTTAAAGGGGAAAAAATAAAATCAGAAGAGGAGGCTCTTGCTGCTCAGTGACGGAGCGCACGGCCGCTCGCTGGCCCGCGTGGGAGGGCGAAGGGTCGCGCGTGTCATGGGAGCGACGAAGCGCACACACTTCCCCAGCACTGCCCGAGGACCACATGGAACATCGTGGGGCTGTGGGGTGCCAGGGCACGCTGACGAACCGGCTGGGCTGGGCGGGCCCGCCCCGCCCCACAGGGCCTGCCCATGACTGCGGTGTAAGTGCTGCCTCGTGCCTTCATTCCCCACGTGACACTGACAACCTCGGGAGCGTGGGCCGTGGGGAGGCGCGACAAAGTCATCGGAAAGCGATTTGCTTGTTTGCAGAAAATGCATCGTATATTTGAAAAGGCAAAAGGCTTTGATTTACTAATTATCCGTTTATAGGGCAACCCGCCCGCAAAGCTGCCGAGGACCCAACAGCGGGTTCCGGGGAGCCGGCGCCGGCCAGCCGTGCACACCCGCGGTCAGGGCACGCACCTCGCGTGTGCGCGTGCGTGTGCGTGTGCACGTGTGCATGTGCGTGTGCTTGTGCATGTGCGTATGCGTGTGCATGTGCGTGTGCGCGTGCTTGTGCATGTGTGTATGCGTGTGCATGTGCGTGTGCGTGTGCGTATGCGTGTGCATGTGCGTGTGCACGTGTGCGTGAGTGTGGGTGCCCCGAGAGGATCGAGCCTGTGTGCACGTGTGCGTGCGTGTGCATGTGCGCGTGCATGTGCGCGTACATGTGAGCGTGCGCGTGCGTGTGTGCGCCCTGAGAGGAGCGAGCCCGCGTGCACGTGTCCTCTCTCCTTCGCCTTCCCCGGCTGTGCGCGCAGTGGGGCCGTCGCTCGAGTGGGCGGTGCTGCGGGGCGGCCGCTCTCTCGCGCCCAAGCCAACACCGGGGCCCAAGAGACGGCAGCGCTGAGGTGCGCGTTTGCGCCCGCAGCGCCCGCACGCCCGCGTCCCCCTCGGTCCCTGCGTCCCCCTCGGTCCCCGCGTCCGTTAGGACCGTCCCGCGTTGGGCGCGATGGGGCCGCCCAGCGCCTCCCGTCCCTCGTGCCGTCTCTGAACCGGAACCAGAGACAGGACCAGCCGGGGCGTCCTTTCCGCGGCGGTCCCTGGCACCCCAGCCGGGCCTCATGGGGTCGGGGACGCGCGATGGGGGACGGAGGGGCCAGGGACAAGGGGAGGGCCCATCACGGGGCGACACGGAGGGTGAGGCCGCGGGGCACGCGACCCGGGCCTTCCGGCGCGTTCCCACCGGCGGGGTCTGGGAGAGGGAGGTGGGTCGCGTGGGCGTTGCGTTCTCACCAGCTCCTATCCCCACCCGCCGAGTCCAGACGACCAACACTCCTGAGACAGCGGCGCCTGCTCTGTGGCGTCCGGTGGGGCGGGACGCCCCTGCGGTGGCCCGTCTGTCCGTCCCGGGGGGTGGAGCAGTGGCTGGTGACACGAGATCCCTCCGGAGGCCGAGGGGTCCGAATCCGCCCTCAGATAGATGCGGGGCAGCCGCAGGAACCCGGCGGTCGGGCTGGGCGTCCACGTGCAGCGGCCGCGGGTGGGGCCGTTCGCGGGCCACGGGAGGCATCACTGGGCCGCGCCAAGGCCCGGTGGGCCGGAGCCAGCCCGCCCATGTCTGCTGCACGAACTCTGCCTCGTACCCGGGTCGCCTGCCCGGCCCGCCGGCCCGCAGGGGCGTGAGGAGGACGCAGCGATCCTGCTGAGGGGTTTCAGGACGTCGCGGGAAAGGCACAGCTGGGCGGCCATCCCCTGCTAGCACGTGGGTGCCGCGTCCGTACGTGGCTGGTCCCCCCGGCGCTGGCGGCATCTCTGCTCGTCTGCAGCCCTGGCCCTCCAGGCCTTACCGACATCACCTGAGGCTGCCGTAGTCAGAGGCTCCGGGGGCATTCAAGGTCACCGGGGCTGCTGGGTGATACGGGGCTCACAGCCTCAAGCACGAGGTTCCTCACGGGAGGGCTTTAACACGCTCAAAAGCTCCGAGGGCCTCCTTCTTCACTGTCGCTCTAGGGACACTCTCCCGAGAGCGGCTTCGGTGGCTCGCGTCCCCACTGAGGGGGCTTGGTTCAGCTCAAGGGTGGACGCAACGGGCCTCCAGATGGAAGGTTCTGGAGGGCCTGGGTGCCCGGGACGCCGGCGGCCGCGGTGGTGGGCGGGACAGGAGATCAATCCGGGAACCGGCTCAGACCGTGAGTGCGACTGACCTGCTCAGAGGGGGCAAAGCGCCCGCCGGGCGAGGACGCCAGAAAGTCAATTCTGCGTTTGCAAAGCCTGTCAGGTTAATTAAAACATAGTGTGATGCAGGGGCGCTCACGAACACCCCCGCCCCCCTCCCCTCGGCGGCGGCCCCCGTCCCCCGCTCGGCCCCCCGCCCCAGGCCGAGCCCGCAGCCGCCCAGGCACTGGCTCCGCCTGACGACAGAGCTCGGCGCCAGGTGACAGCGAGGTAAACTGACACCCACAATTAGTGTCTGTTCCGAGAGCAAGCAGCAATCAATGAGCGATTAGCGCTGTCATTTCTCATTCTCGCGCATTATCGGATGATATTAAACTTAGCACCAGAATCGGAAGACGAGACCGTTCGTCACGGCATCATCGATCTTTAAAATTGTCCTGTTTTATGTTGCATTTTGTCGAAACCAAGAGTGACTCCTGAAGCCTTGCGCGCAGACGTCCATGGAAATTCTCAACGCCGCGGCTCCGAGCCACCGGAGTGATCACAGGGGGATCCGGCCGCTCGCCTGTCAACCTGCGGGCAGCGTCCACACCGGGCGGTAACGCTGCTTGGTTGTGCACGACAGTACCGGCACCCCCGGGGAATCCGAAGGAGGCCCACGGAAGGCAGAAGCCAGAAGCCTCCCCACACCCACCGCGGCGAGCCGGGTTGCCGGGGACGCCCGCACCGAGCCTGCCCAGTGACCTGTCTGCAGCAATTACGTTGGTACCTTTGCCACCCAGTTAGTCGCATCCTCTCTCTTGCACGGCTTCCCACGGTGTCCCCGGGAAGCCCAGGTCTCTGTCTGGGGCCCCCCAGGCTGTGACGAGGACGAGGGATGCTCAGCGTCCAGCTCCGCCGACACGGAGCGGCTCGGGCGAGTTTGCTGGAAGCTGCTTCGCCTCTTCTGCCAATTTAACCTACAAATGACAACACAGAACGAAAGGGCATTTTCCATTCCAAGGGCTTAAAAAAATGTGCATTCTACAAGGTCCAATGAATGAGCTCTCTGAATTGTAAGAGGGAAATTAAATAAAGAAATGGAATGCACAGGGACCCAAATCTGGGGACCCCGCGCGGCCTGGCGTGACCCGGAAGGGCGTGTGGGAGGGACGGTGACCCTGGCGACGCCGGGCCTGGCGCGTGAGGGTGGCAGTCCCTGTGGTCTCCCGAGGAGGTCGTCTGCAGCCGGCTCCGGCCACGCCCTGCTCGGTGCGATCATCGCCATGAACCCAGGATCTGACCGGCCTACAGGACCTGCTGTTTCTATGACGCGATGGCGGTCAGGCGGGGCGGGGCGGGGGCTGTTGCATTGTTGGAGGGAAGCCCTTGCCGTGAATCCTTCTCCTTCCTGGTGACATTCGCCTTCCCGGCCGGCCAGGGCGGCGGTGGGCGGGGGTGGGGGGATGCAGGGGCGTCAGAACAGGGCATGGCGGGCGAGCCCGGCGCACCGGTGGATGGAGAAGCAAGCAATCCCAGAAGCGGGGGGCTGGGGCGTTGAAATAGAAAAGGCCCGGCTGGCCTTCTAATCTCAGGATGAAAGCCGCGTGACCTTGGCCAAGGTCACGGCTCCCTCCAGGCCTTCCCGTGGCTTTTAATTTTTGCCTGAAGGTTTCAGTCCTTGCCACGGACGGGCCTCTGTCTTCGCAGTGGTGTCGTTTTATCTCGTCAAACTTCCGCCTTCAGACCTTCGTACTCCCCCCACCCCCACCCCCGCCCCAAGTTCCAGCTGCGTATCACCCCCCCGACCCCCGGGGCTGTAGGATCAGCCCCCTGTGTGGGGGAGGGGGCATCGTCCCTCTCACATGGGAAGACCTCGGGTTCGGTTTGGGGTCCTCGGAGAGCCACCTGTGACGTCACAGAAGGGTCTAGAACCTGGGAGGCCTGCTTGGTGAGTCTGCCATGGACGTGCTTGCACACACACACACACACACACAC
>PVKZ01008471.1:0-15784 GCA_004027375.1 Macroglossus sobrinus
TCTGGGATGCTCCCCCATCTTCTGGGATGCTCCCCCATCTTCTGGGATGCCCCCCCATCCCCGCACCACCCTCCTGCCCCCGCCCCTCTCCCTGCCCCGGACGGCTCATTATCTCAACTCGGAGGGAGACTCAGAGCCATCTTCATGTCACTTCTGCTGCTGCCACCGCCCGTGGCCACCGCCGGAATGGGCCTTTAATGGCCTACGGTGGTGGTGGGGGGAGGAAGATTTGGTTGTGGTTTTTAGGGCCTGTCACCCCCAATGGCCTGTCTCTCCCTTGGAAGTGACACACAGTCCTTTGCCGGGGGCGCTGCCCCATCTCTCTGTGGGGTTCGGCTCACGTCCACCAGAATGTCTGCGGTCGCCACAGTGACACCAGATGGGCGGCCGTGCCCTGGGACCTCATCAGGCACGACCTTGACCCTGGGTTTAAATGGAGTCGCGGTGGCCACCGCAGAGGGAGTCGGCCCAGAAGCTGACCCCGGGGGCCGGGGGCCGCGGGGGGCGGGTCATGGGAGAGAACCCCGGCCTCACGGGCCCTGCTCTCTGCCTGGAGCGTCCTCTCCTCGCCCTGCGCACAGCAGGGGCCTGGCCGGAGTCCGCCCCGGCTGCCCCTGAAGAGAGGGTGACGCTGAGCGCACCCCGCCAAGGCGGCGGAAGTCGGGGACAGCTTGCGGGTCGCGGTGCCAGCAGAGCTGGTGGCGAGGAGGGCTCCCCGGGCTTCCCGGACAACTGATCCCGGCAGCACGAGGCCCGCGGGCCGGGAAGGTGACCCGCTCGCTCGCGGGCGGAGTTCTCGGGGGGGCGACGGGGAAGGGTCGCACCCCGACGCCAGCCCCGGGCCGTGCGGGGTCAGAGGTCGCCTCGCCCCAGGGTCTGCTTCTGTAGGTGACGAAGGCCAGACCCGGCCAGGCCGCAGCGTCCCGAGGGCGCAGGGCTCGTGGCGTCCGGTCTCGAGCTCTGCGTGGCGCGGCCACCTCCTGCCAGCCTGATGCTTGGACGCTGGTCGCTCTGTCGTCAGGAAGCTTTGTCTCCCCAGCTGACCCTGGGCGTCGTGAGGACAGGGACGTTTCCCTAGCTCTCTTTAGTGTTCCCAGAGAAGGGACCGCGTCCAGCGGGGGAGGGGGAAGGGACCGCGTGAAGCCGGTGAAGGGTAATGGGGTATGAAACCGCGGCTCAGCGAACGCGGGATTCGGGGGACGGAGAGATGGACGCGGACTCAGATCATTGAAACGGCTTCCCAGACTCTGAGCTCTCTGTCAACCAGTAAGCAGGAGGGAGGAGGGCGCTCCAGGCCAGAGGCCGGCGGGCGGGGCTGGAATGAAGGCCCCCTCCCCGAGGAAACCACGGCGAACGGGGTGGAAGGTCGAGTAGGCGTCACCTAAGCCAGGCTGAGGGTCTGTGCCGTTTTGGGAGCTTCTGGTGGACGGAGCCGGGGAGTGGCGTGCTGACGCTGGCGGAGGCGGACGATGGAGGGGCGGACAGAGGGTCCAGGAGCCCCGGACAGGAACTGGGGTGATGCGGGGTGCGACAGCGGCCCGACCCGAGGGGCTCTGTGGCTGCCTGGCGAGGCCGTCCCCCAGGGGAGCGGGGGTGGGGCTGGGCGAGCGAGAGGAGACGCTCAGAGGCACGAGGAAACAGTGAGGGGACGTCGCTCCTGCTGTCCCTGCACCGTGTGACAGGGGGTCACGTCACCCCTGAGAAGCACCAGGGCGCGTGCTGCGGGCTGGCCGGTGGCAGGGGCGTGAGGGGCCGCGTGGGTGACAGCCAGGGGCACAGTTCCCCGTGGGCAGAGCGACCCCGCGCCCAGAGCACAGCACGCCCGCATTGGCCCATGGCTGTCCCTGCCCCCGACGGCTGCCTGGACGTCAGCCTGGATGTCAGAGTGCCCTGTGGCCGCGGCGCCCCGCCGGGCATGGAGTGGGGGAGGGGCTGCGGAAGCCCGGCCGTTGGACCCACGGGCACGTGAGTGACAGGCCGTTGGGCGCTTGTCCATCACGCAGGGGCCCCTCCGCTGGGCGCGCTCAGCCCCGTCCTCGCCGTGTGGACGAAGAGAAGAGAAGCC
This sequence comes from Macroglossus sobrinus, assembly GCA_004027375.1. Classification (NCBI taxonomy): domain Eukaryota; kingdom Metazoa; phylum Chordata; class Mammalia; order Chiroptera; family Pteropodidae; genus Macroglossus; species Macroglossus sobrinus. The sequence goes on from PVKZ01008471.1 coordinate 2,066, forward strand.
CTCCGGGATGTCGCACGAAATGTCACAGCCTGACGTCCCGCAGCGAAGACACCCCCTGCCGGAACCTTCGCCGCCTGCTTCGTGTGCGCCTAGTTTCAATCCTACACAGCAATGACGGGGCGTCAAGGAGGGTCTGTAATAACACCCCCTTTCTCTTATTTCACTTCAAAGGCGTGGCAATTGCTGCTCCATGCGACACTCACGCTCCTTCAGGGTCAAACGGCGCCTCGCCGCCTTCATAACGTGATTAAATATTTTAAACAGCCCCTGCTCACGCCGCCGTCGCCCCTGGAGACTGGTACCGTTATCGTTTTCGTCAAAGCCGGTTTCCGCCCGCATTCGTCACTCCGGCTTGCGTTTACGAGTTATCCATCGCCCCGTCAACATGCAGAATAACGGATGTCCTCCGGGCGGTATCGGGTGGCCTGTCTGGGGCTTTTAATCAACGCTTATTTTTATTTTCCATGCCCGTACATAAATCTCTCCCGTTGCGGGCCGCGTGGAATGCGTGCGCACGAAACGCGGTGACAGACGCCGTGACAGACGCAGTGACAGACGCGGTGACAGGTTCCGGTACCCAGCGCTGCAGCCCGGGGCTAACTGTGTGCCCAGGGCTTCCTTCCGGAGGGGGGCCCTGGGAGTCAGCGAGCAGGAGCCCGAGGCGCAGGAGAGGGCGGAAGGGAGGGACGCCGCCGTTGATAAATCAGCGTCCTGCCGGCTGATCCCTCTCGCGGAGACGGAGACGCACGCGGTCCACATGGCTTCCCCGAGCCCCTGCGTCCTACGCCTTGCTTTCGGAAGGCGACGTTCGTGTAATCTACACACACATAATAATAAGCCCTGTTTTCTACTTCCTCACCTTTCCCCCAGGCGCGCACATGCAGATGGCAGAAGGGACCTTTCTCAGCGACGGCTTCTCTTCGACCGATCACCGGAATTTTCCGTGCTAGGTGTCACCACCCCCCGCTCCCTGGTTGATCTAAGAGGGAGTTTGCTTTGACCTTCAGAAGGGCGTTTGCCTGGTTGGAGGGTCCTCGCCGCAGAAAGCGTTCAAACGAGACGACACGTTGGGGTCCGGTGGAGGTGCGGTGTGTGGGGGGCGCCCCCAGGCCGAGGACCCTCCCCTGGGCGTCTGTAACGAGGCGAGGAGGTGCGAGGGCTCGGCGCGGGGGACCTGGCTACAGCAGTGGCCACAGGGGCCGGGACCCCACGAACCCCATGGGCCAAGGTGTCCGCATCGGCGCCCCAGGGACCCCAGGCCGTCCGCCGGCCTGTCTGAGAAACGGCCTTCGCGTTGCCACCGGCAGTGGTTCAGGTTCTGGCTCGGCGTGTGGTCTGAGGTCGGCGGCGGCCATCGGGAGCCATCAGGAGCCATCGGGAGCCATCGGGAGCCATCAGGAGCCCAGGTGGCAGCTGCCGTGACAGTCGGACCTTTCGCAAGCTCTGCCGTCACAGAGCTGTGTCCGGCGTCTGAACTAAGACGTCGGAGGCGGAAGGGACCGTGTCGTGCCGGGAGAGGCCAGCGGTCACCACGGAGACGAGACAGATGGGCCTGAACAGGCAGGCCGGCTCCGGAGCCCGGGGCCATCGCAAAGGCAGTGTCGAGAGCGACGTCCGCCCGGCTAATGAGGATGCGGAGAGTCTGATGAACGCGGCTTTCTCCGCGGCGCTCCACGGGGCCACACGCTCCGTATGGAATCCCAGTCCTCAGTCCTCGCCGCTCCACGAGACCCGTGAGCAGCCAGCCCGGCTGGCAAGTCATGTGCTCAAGAACCAGCATGCGACAGCGTCAACATTTATTCGTCTGAACACGGGAGCCCGGCTCGCTCACCAGACAAGAAATCCTCGCCATGCACCACGCAGTCTCACAGCGCGCGGGAGCCGTGCCAGGCGGAGCTGGGCCGTCCCCGGCTGGGAGCGGCCACACAGGCGTAGCACGCGTCCCCGCTCCGTGCCTGGGGACAGGCAAGACCAAGCGTGACTCCTCTTACGTGGGGCGGGTCTTCAAACGCTGGGCAAGTGACTGTCCCTGAGGCCTCTCCTGGGCCACGTTCAGGCCCTGCTCACGCGGTTCCATCTTGCATCCTCTGTCATCCTTCTCCCTGCCCTCTCCTTGCACGCTTGGCATTGTCCCCGTCCCCACAGGCCACCGCGGGGACTGCGGCCACCATCCACACTGGGATCGGGTCGCAGCTGAGTGGCGTCGTCACCGCTGTCACCCTAAACGCTGCTCTGTCATTTATGCGTCCCGAGGCTAACATGCTCATTCACCCCAAAAACCTTCGCAGAGCACCTACTGTGTGCCAAGTGAGGGATGAGGCTCGGGCACCCTAGCGCCTACTGTGTGCCGGGTGAGGGGCGAGGCTCCGGGAGCCCCCAGCACCCATGACAACGTAGAGCACCTACTGTGTGCTGGCTGAGGGGCGAGGCTCCAAACGCCCCCAGCACTCATGACAATGTAGAGCGCCTACTGTGTGCTGGGTGAGGGGCAAGGCCCGGTGCCCCAGTGCCTACTGTGTGCTGGGTGAGGGGCGAGGCTCCGGGCGCCCCCAGCGCCCATGACAACGTAGAACACCTACTATGTGCTGAGTGAGGGGCAAGGCCCGGGTGCCCCAGCACCTACTGTGTGCCAGGTGAGGGGCGAGGCCCAGGCGCCCCAGCACCCATGACGGCCGAGCGTGTGGTCATCCCGGTGTCCCCACAGCTGTTCAGAGAGGACACGGCCCCTTGGACCACCAGAGCGGGGAGACCGGGGCTGCTGACGGGGTGGGGGGCAGTGTGGGAGGGCTGCGGACCTCCGGGAAGGGAGTGAGGGGCTGCGTCCTGGTGGGCCAGAGGGTCCAAAGCCCCCGGCGAGGGCACGGCCCCCGAAGCCAGCCCCTGGGAAAGGAGATGCTGAATTTTTCTAACAAAATGTTGTGGTTCCTTCCTACAGCATTTTTTTACTGCATTATCATTTAAATGTGGCTTGAGTCCAAGCTCCAGGGTCCTGGCCTTCCAGCCGGACCCCGGAAAGAGCCGGGACGGCGTCTCTCCCCACCGCAGAGCGTTTCGCCCAGAGTCCGCCGGCCCCGGCCCCCAGGGGCATTTGGCCGCGTCTGGGGTCGTTCGGGGGCAGAGAACGGGCTGCCGGCTGGCTGACAGGCGGGGGAGGAGCCCAGGGACGCTGGCACGTGCCCTGCGCCATGTGGCACAGCGCCACAGCACAGAAGCTCTGTCCCTGAAGGGCATCGGGGCCAGGGCGAGGGACCTCGGTTAACCCCTGGCGGAGCCTCACGAAGCGTATGCTCGCCGGGAGGGAGAAAGGGAAGAGAAAGAAAGAAAAACGAAGCCGTTCGTAATACGAATTTGTATATTCTCGCTGGGGCGAGATAAGAGAAGGCAATATGCTTCCCTCTCCTGCTTGACGGAAATTGATAAATACTTATTAATACGGTATTTTTAAACCTGAATTTTTTTTTTTTTTATTGCTGAAGCACATACTCCAGAAGCACTGTTTCTATAAAGGCACGGGGGATGGATATAGATATAGTTATGACATATTTAAACATCTAAATTGCATTTATATTGAGACAACTCGCTTTGGAAAAAAGCAGTGCTTTTCATATTTATTTTAAATTTTGGATGACTTACAGCCAGTGTAGTTAAATTTAATCTCGGCATTCTCGAAACCACGCGCGATGGCTGTTTTGCTTTGTCGTAACAGCATGTGTGTCAATATTTCTGGAAGAAATCAAAGACAAATTCCAAATGACAGTTTTGCAAATCAGTCCAAAATAGAGAACACTGAGATTCTGGCAAAGGGTCCGTGCTATTTCTCTCTGTGGTTTTTGGATAGATCTTTGTTATTTGTAAAACCTTTCCACGTCTCGTCTCGAGGTAAATATTCGGGAAAACAGCGCGAGCTCAGGGGCCAGACGGCCTTCCCCACCGACGCACGGGTGTCCCCGTGTTGGGGGGTGTCACCCTGGCCGAGCGATCTGAGATGGCCGTCCTTCTGTTTTCCGTGAAAGGGGACGGCAACGATGCATTCACTTCACGGGCCTTGTCAGGGTGAGTGAAAATCCCGTAACGTTGTCATTATTAATATTGTGACTGTTCTCGTGACGAAATCAGGCCACGTCCTCATTTCAGGGGAACTAGTTTCCTAAGACCGTTGTTAAGAAAATTCGGCAACTCGGGCAGCTTCAAACGACAGAAGTTTCATCCCTCGAGGGTCCGGAGGCTGGGAGTCTGAATGGAGGCGGCCACACGTCCTCTGAGGCTCCGGGAAGGAGCCGTCCCTTGCCTTCCTCTTAGCTGGTTGGATTCTGTGAACCCTGGGGTGACAGCGACGTCCCTGCCCGTTCACCGAGGGGCCTGCTTGCGTACAGAGGGACACAGACACCTTCATAGCAGAGCACGACGCCAGCACAAAGCTTAATTCCAGGGAGCAAACAGTTGTCAGCCCCCGGGGGCTCAGAACGTCTTCCCGGCACCTGTTCCGGTCACTGAGACGTGTCCCCTGCGGCGTCATATTTTGGCCCGATCTAAGCCACATGGGGGAGGAGCGTTCACGTGTCTGCCAGCTGGGGACGGGTCGGCGGGGAGCGCGTCACCCCCTGGGACCCGGGGCGTGAGGACATTTCTATCCCCCTCGAAGAAGCCCTGGGAGCCCCCCAGAGCCCATCCGGAACATTCTCTGCCCCCCTGGAAGGGGCAGTGCGGGCGGCAGCCTCTGCGGACGGCGGCGCTGCGTCCCGGTTCCCGCGATGACGCCGGGGTCGCGGGCCCTGCAGACGTGTGCGCTGCCTTGTTGCTGTCCCCCTCAGCCAGCGTGAGGACTCTCGGCCTTGGCACCGAGCTGGCGTTCTCTCTCTGCCTGACAGGCTCCTCTCTCGTGGCGAAGCTGGCCGCGGCGACAAGCGTGGTTCCGGACGAAGCCCTCCTCGGGACGAAGGCCGTCCTGAGGACAGACACGGCCCCCGATCGATTCATGCTCACGACAGCCGTAAGACTGTCACGGGGACCAGAAAAACTGTCTGGGCCTCGTCGGTTCTTGTGACAACCTCAAGACAGTGATGCAGGTGGCCCACTCTCTCGACAGACGGACGGACAGACAAAACCGGCAAACACAGCGCCGTGTTCACCTGCCCCCTTGACAACCTGGGGACTGGACCAGGAGCACCACAGGTGACAAGATGAGCGCACACCTGTCAGAAGCAATCCTGACAAGGCGGCTGCCAGGTGTCCTTCGAACACCGCCATCCCAGGAGAGTCACGGCGTGACCCTCGGACATCGCCGTGGGGGGGGTGGCCTCGCCTGTGGCTTCCCGTCTCAGCTGACGTGTGCTCCTTCATGCTCCATGACACTTGCTTTGTGCTCACCTTGCAGACGGGGACGTGCGGTCGTCCTTCTCGATCAGCTCTTATCCGACAGTCTCGGAGGGCCCCGGCGGTCCACAGCTGCTCACGGGTCACGCCCAGGGGCGCGGGCCCCTCGACGGTGCCAACTCTCATCCCAGAGCCGTCCAGTCCACGGGGCGCCGGGCGCTGACCAGGGCTGGGGGGCCGCGGTTCCGATGGAGTGGAGCTTCGTGCTGCTGCAGGCGTCCCTGACAAAGGGAGCTTTGGGGTTTGTGGTCACCAAACTGGTGGCTATTCCCCTATCGAGCTTCCCCCCGCACCCAGAGAACTCTCACCCCCGAGGGAGGAGCCGGCGGTGGCCGGCCGGCCTCACCGCGCGTGTCCTGCTGACTGGACCGGCCGGGCGTGCGTAGGGCCAGTGGCAGGCCCCCAGCTCTTCCACACTGAGCTCAGGGACTTGCACCCGAGTCACACGGGGTCGGCGGAGGGTCTGGGTTCAGCATCTGTCGCCCTCGCTCAGCTTTGGAAGGACGGGGTCCAGTGATGCCCGTGCCAACGGCTCCTGTCACCTCGCGGGCCTCTCCCTGGCTCCCCGCTCCAGATCAGCGGCCGCAGCGGGCTGGATGCTGTCAGTCAAGCTCGAGGCCCGGCCATCGCCGAAGGGAAGAGCGAGTGAAGACACACACACACACACACACACACACGGGAGTCGCTTTCAGGGGAACGTGGGCGTCGTCGTGTGACGACGCTGCACAATTCTGCGTTTCATTCTAACGATTCCGGGCGGCCCAGGGGCCCGGGCACCGGGCACGAGTCGGCAGACACGCCAAAGGTTGGAGGGAGTTTAGGGTGGCGGGGGAGGCCCCTTTCGTGTCGCTGACCTCAAGTCGAGACCCCCGAACGTCGGGGGGCTGATAGCAGGGCTGAGCCGGGCGCAGGGTGGCAGAGAGCCGACAGGTTCTCACTCAGCGCTCGCGTGCGCCCGGACGAGCTTGGCAGCGGCGGCGCCGGGCCGCGCGTGTGGCCCATGGCCGTGTGAGGCCCCCGTTCTGCTGTGTGGCATCGTGGCGTGTCGTGCGCTCATGCGACGTGGGGTTCTAGAGTGCAGTCCATGAAACGAAACACAGGCAGTGACATGGAGCAGACGACGCCATCTTTTAGACGGGACGTGCATCATTCATTCCTTTCTTTTTCTTCCCCCCCCTTCTAAACTCAGCCCACAGGAGTTTACTGCGTGTGAACTCACAGGGCCAAAGCCGCCGCCGGCCTGGGCCTCCTGCGTTGTGTGGAGCGTGCGTGTGGGGCGAGCGCCCGCCCGCCCGCCCGCCCACCGCAGGGTGGCCTGGCCGGGGCCTCCCCCGGGGCTGTGCCGAAGGACACGGCAGCTTCGTGCGGGCGACGGTGCCAGCAGGGGTAGGGGTGACCGAGCCGAGCTTGTCGTCACGTGTGCCCCGATTCCCCGACGTGCGGGGCTCACGCGCGCATTAGCGCTGTCCCCTGCCCTCAGCATCGATTCCGAAAGTCGCCAGTTCAGACTGAACATCCAGAGACTTGGCCGCGCAGCCCGCAGGAGCGCCAGACAGAGTTCGCACGAAGCAGCTCGTGCTGCCGATTTGCTAGAAGCCTTTGTATTGGCACCTTTATTTTTATTTTTTTAAATTATCGTCCTTATAGCTAATAATGCCGGAATAAACACAGATCACCGTTCAGCACGCAGCGAAGGCGTGCGTGTCCCCCGCGGGATGGGGATGCTCGGGGCCGGTTGCCCACACGGTGCTCCCGGTGGCCCTGTCCCTGCTGTCCCGTCTCCAGCAGAAAGAATCTTGCGTGCCTCCCGGCCGGGCTCGCCCACCTGCCTGCGGGCCCGTCTGTGGCGCTTTCCTCCAGCGCGGACCTCGTTCTGTCGCCGTGTTTAGGGTGCCACGGCCGTCCCCGCGTCTGCTCCGCATCTGAGAGTCTCTGCGGCTTCGCCACCCCGCTGCAGAGCCTGCATTCGGGGGGACAGAAGGGACTCGCAGCCCTGTGGGGCCCCCGGAGCCTGCTCCTGGCCTGGGCGGGAGCTCCGGTCCCTTGTCTCACTCCTGCCCCATCCTCCGGCCGGGCTCGAGCTCAGCCGGGTTGCAAACTCTGACGACAGTAACAGCTGTGCCGACAAAGTCAGCGGTGCCCTACCAGCGACCGTGCGCCCACGACCGCAGAGGGAGCCGCTTCTCTCCCCCGGAGGAGGCGGGAGTCAGGATGTCACCTCGCTGCTCCGTGCCCCCCAGGGGGTGGGTCCTTGGAAGGACGGGGGGTTCCACTCTTCCTGGGGGGTTTCAGGGACCGCGTACTTTTCCACGCACGTAAGTCACTGCGGTGTCCACACATGCTGGGTTTCCCGGACGTCACCGCAGGTCCTGGCCCAAGACGGCTCTGCCCGGGGGAGACGCCGCGCGGACCAAGCCCACGGGGCCCCGCTGAAGGCTGGGCGCCCGGCGGGCTGGCCGAGGGCACCGTCCCGGGAGGGCGAGGGGGACGGAGGGCCATGTAGCTCGGGGGCTGACGGACTCGCCGCGCTCTGTGGTCCTGGCGATGGGTCGGTGTGGCACAGCTGCGAAAGCGAAGCTCCTTCATCACGACCTGTGTGCACGTCGGGGGTCGGTGCTTCACCTGGGCGTCCGGCCGTGTGCCGTCTGGGACTCATCACTGCACAAAACCCGTTGTCAGCCGGCAGCCACCGGTCACGCGCAGCTCAGCAGCACCTGGTCCGGTCTGCCAGGAAGCCAGAGGCGGCCGGGTTGGCGAGGCCACCCATGGGAAGCTCGGCGGGCGGGCCGGCCGCTCGCTACGGGGCGGGGGCGACGCTGACATCCGTCCTTAAGCGATTCGTCGGGGAGGGCGAGCCCTCGGATTACGTGGCCAAGTCTCTGGATGTTCAGTGTGAACTGGGGACTCTCAGAATGGATCCCAGGGGCCTCGTCTCGGGCGATTCTTGGTGTTTCACGAAGTCGGGCCGCTCGGCTGCTGCCGGTCTTGCTGCCCAAGGAGGGCGGGCGGGGGCGCCGGGCTCTGGGGACTCTGAGGCCCGGCCGCGACCGTGTTCCTCCCGCCGGCACTCGGGGACGCGCAGGTCCCCGGAGGACGCGGGTGGGACAGGAGGAGGAGGGAGGGGGACCCGGGTGCCTCCTGCTTCCCCGGGGAGAGGAGGTGTCGCTGCCCGTCCGGGCGGGGCTTGGAGGCCGGTGCGTCTGCATCGGGGGCCTCGGGGCCTGCCCGCCGCAGCGGGGGCGCCCTGGCCGGCTGCCCCGTGGCCTGGAGCTGCCCGGCTGGAGGGCGTCCCAACCTCATCCGTCCCCCGAGGGTCCCCGCGCGCTCTGCCCTCCGTCAGCGGCGCGGGGGAAACGGATGCCCGCCTCATGGCCATCGCCTCGTGCCTCGTTCTCTCTCGGCCCTGCACCGAGCGGACGCACGGGAATTCTGGGGGAGAGACGCGGCCTCAGCCAGCAGCCCTGGCCCCGCTCTGCGGAGCCCTCCGGCGTCTGGGCTGACAAGTGTCAGAGGGCCGAGGCCGGCGGCCGGCACGGCCGTGCGACCCGCCGCACGCCAGGTCGGGCGCGCCTGGCAGCCAGGTGCCCAGAAGGAGCGTGAGATGTCAGAGCCCACGCTCGTGGCCATTTCTCAGCGGCGGGCTGTCCTGGCCGCCTGAGCCGCGGACCAGCCTCGGTCCCCTCACGGAGGAGGGCAGGCGGGGGCAACGAATGACTCACGAACGCAGAGCTGCCCGGCCGGACAGACGACCCCCGGGAAGGGCTGTCAAGGCCGCCGGGAGGGGACAGAGGAGCTGAGGGAGCGTCCTCAGACACACTGAGCTCAGACGACGCGCGCTTCCAAGCCTGTGGGGCGAGCAGGACCGTCCTCTGTGGGGCCCGGGGGCGGCCGCTGGCTTCCAGCAGCCTGACGCGGGGGCACGCGTCCCAGGGCCCCCTGCAGGGCCGTCCGTGCTCCCCGTGCGGCTGTGGTCACCGCCGCCCGCCCACCGCGGCTGCACGGTGCGGTGACAACAAAGTGTGTGGCAAACAGGTGCGGTGGACTCCAACCCTGCTGCCCCCCGACAGCTGCCTCGGGGACCCGATGTCCCACCAGGGTGGTGGGGGACACAGTGGCAGCCTCCGAGCCCCTCTCCTCCCCTCCCACCCACCCCCGTCCCGGCAGACCTGCCCTGATTACGGCAGCCAGCCGACTGTCACCGCGCCTGTCACACCTGCAGCTCAGCGATGGCCGTGTGCCAGCCGAAGGCTCCCGCCGGCCGTCAGCCCCGACCCCAGGGTCCGGGAGCAGCAGGGGAGCAGCCGGGCGTGTCCGCCCTCAGCGGCTCCTGGCCCACCGGAGGGGCTGCCTGCAGCCTCCCAAAATGCAGCCCCCAGGCCCCCGTGTGCATTTCCAACGGGAAAAACAAGATAAACGAACAGACAAATGATGATGAGCTGGAGGAAGGGGGCGGCTGCTGGGCACGGGCTCACGGAGCTCGTGCAGCGGGGCCTGTGAGGCCATCGCCACATGACGGCCACAAGGGCACCTGTCACCTCGAGAAGGGCCCCCCGCCCACTCATCACTGTCCTCCTCATTATCATTATCATCATCATCATCACCATCATCACCATCACCATCGTTGTCACCATCACCACCATCATCACCATCACCATCATCATCACCACCATCATCATCATCACCATCATCATCATCATCACCACCATCATCGGTATCATCATCAATATTATCACTATCGTCATCACCACCATCATCACCACCATCATCACCATCATCATCATCACCATCATCATCATCATCACCACCATCATCATCACCATCACCATCATCATCACCATCACCATCATCACCATCGTCATCATCATCATCATCACCATCATCACCACCATCACCATCATCACCACCACCACCATCATCACCACCACCACCATCGTCACCATTACCACCATCACCATCACTGCCACCACCATCATTTTAAAAGTCCATGATGAGGACATTTGACGTGAGCTCTGCCCTCCTGACACAAACATCTGTTCTAAGCTCATCTTGTTCTTCTCCTGGCCTGGTCTGATATCGGCCGTTTCTCCAAAGGAGCTTCGTTCCTCTAGTGCAGCCTCGTGTGTAAGAACCGAGAGCTCGGTGGCGGGTGTGATCGCTGCTGTGGCTCCCGGGCCCTCGAAGCTAGAAAACATGTGTCTGTGAGTGTGAAAATATACGTGTGCAACACAGGGGCACACACACCTGCTCTTCTCTCTCCTCTTGTTTCTGTGTATCCATCCATTCTCTCTCTCTCCCTCCCTCTCTCTCTCTTCACTTATCTATCTGTCCATCTATCTACCATCTACCTGTCCATTTGGGACCACAAATGTGCACCAATAAGTCTGATTTTGAGGCAGCCACATACGGTTTATTGGGGCTCCCTCCTTGCCCGCCCCACACCCCTCCCTTCCAGCTGGCGGGCCACTGGCCCCCGTCACACTGACTTAAATGACGACACCTGACACGGGTACGCGTTCCCCTGCGTACAGCCATCCCTGGCCCCCGCCTGCTGCTTCTCCACGCGCCCGACACCGCCCCGGTGGCGTCACCGGCCGGCCACTGTCTCCATGGACATCCTGACCCACCTAGCAGACTCTGTCTGACAGCGGGGGGAGGGTGGGAAGGCAGGGAGGAGAAGGTTGAAAAGCGAGCGGTGGGTGTCCTCAGGAATCTTCGTTCCAGCTTCGCCATCAAGGATCGCAGGCCCGCGGGCAGGTGGCGGCCGGCCGCTCGCAGTGGGGAGAGGACGGCGCTGGGCCCGGCGTCCGTGGCTGACCTGAGCGTCTGCGCCTTGGGGGAGGGGCGGGCGCCTTGCCGGATGGGAGGGGCAGCTGTTTAGACACCACAGCCTCGCCCTGCCTCGCGCAGGCTTCTTTAAATCCAGATTAAATACACAATTTGAAGCGTGACCTTTCCGAGTAATTAAAGATTTCTACTTTATGGTTTTCCAGACGTGGGACGGAGGAGGCACACAGCGGCTCTGTAGTGACGAGGAACGTTGGCCGCGCGAAATTTAAGGGGCCGCGCGCTGGGGGGCGGTGGCGCCTGCGGCTGTGACGGCTCGGCGTCTGCGGTGACCCAGGAAACGCAGTCCCCGCTTATGGGCCGGCCGGGCGGAGAGGAGCCTCGAGCCAGCGCCAGGCTGCGCAGCACGGGGACAAGGAAGTGTCCTCGCGGGCGCGCGGGCTGGGCCCGGGCAAGGCTGGCACTGCGCGTGGGACGTGGCTGCCTGCCGGGGTGGGCAGGTGGGCGGCGTGGGGCGTGGCCAGGGGTCCCCGTCCCGTGGGCACGCTGCACCCCGGACACACAGCTCCTTCGCCTCGCCCCGTGGGCCCCGCTGAGCCTGGCAGGTGGGCTGTGCTCCTCCTGTCCACGGACTCGGAAAGCGCCTCGCGGCCGAGGACGCAGCCCGCTGGGTGCCGTCCCCCCAGGCCACACGGGCAGGCGCGGTGGGCACGGGGCCGGCCGCGGGCCGATGGCCACGGGCGCCTCGGTGCCCATGCGGGTCAGAAGCAGCCATCTGTTATGGAGACAACACGCCCCCCTCCGGCACCTCGCGGAAGCACCCCGAGCCCCTCGCGCCCAGGGGGTTCAGACGGCGATGATCTCGCATTCTGGGATCACCCCATCTGAAGTCACCGCTCATCGATCCACCTTTAACCAGGACCGTTTCTCAGTTCTCTTTGATCTGAGGATGGTCATTCGTTTCATTCTGACGTTTCCCCCCAGATCCCTCTCCAGAAGAATCCGTTAGGAAAACCAGATTTGCTCTTTAACGGAAAAATACCGCTTGCAAACGCGGCAACTGAGAGGTGGATAATTTAGGGCGCAGCGATCTGCGTATCAGCCCAAAGGAAAAGGCTGAATCAAGTGCCGGGTTGTCGCCGTCTGCTTCTGGACGACGAACCTGGTTTTCTCAGAGCCGGCCAGGATTCCGGCTCCCCTCCCCCTCCCGGGCCGACGGGAGGGTCTCGTCCCCACTGTGTCCCGGACGCCGCCACCTCAGGAACGTCTCCCGATGAGGGGAGGGACGGAGCCCATGTCCCCTCTGCCCGCACACCTCGATCCTTTCGCTGTCACTGCCCCGACGTGGGACGTGGTGGCACATTATTTTAAGCATCCATTGCGATGAACATTAACGAATGCGTAATTATAACAGAATCCCTGTCGAAGTGCAGGGGAGAGCCATATGAATGCCAAATGAGCGCGTTAATGATCGGTGTTATCACAATGAATACGAAATGCTTTCGTAATGGCCGGGGAGGTAATCTCTAATAAAAAAGGATCGCTCCTACTTTTATTCACTTACCACAGATTTAAAACCCATTCTTGGCCTCCGTTCAGAAGCCGTGAGTTACCTGAGCACTCCTCCCCGAAGACTTCTGGGAGCCTGAGTGTCCTCAATCAAAACCTCGACGCTGGGCTTCTCCGGCGAGCTCGACTCTGGGGGTGGATGTCATTTTATGTCCCCTTACGAAGGGCCCTGGAAACACCGCCTCACAGCAAATCCCATTCCTTCGTTCATTCACCCGATCAGCCTGCAAACATGTGTCCAGGAGGCTGGGGGACGGGGCTGGGAGCAGAGCCACCAATGCGGACGGGGCCTGGGGTGTACGTCGCGGCTTCTAGAAGAGCGTGGGGTCCCCTTCGTCTCCGATTTTGTGTAAAACATGAATGTGCAAATCCAAGACGCTTTGCACACCTAAAGCCAGGTGAAGAAAGATCAGAGACAGCCACGCCCAGCCCAGCCGCCTGGAAGCCCAGCTCTCCGATGTGGGGGTGGAGCCAGCGTGGGACGCGGCCAGGGACAGCCAGGGGCCACGTCCGGAGGGCGGAGCTGGGGGGGACCCTTCAGGAGAAGCAGCAAAGCCTGGAGGTGGCAGGACAACCTGCAGCGACTGGCCACGAGACGTGTGTGTCCGGCAAATCCGTCCCTCAGGTGGAGACGAAATGAAAGTGGCTCCCGAGCATTTAACTCAGACCCGGCCACGAGCGCCTCCACACAGCTGGCGGCCCAGCGGTGATGCCGGGGACGACCGAGGCCCCCGTCCCCGCTCCTGGCGCCAGCAGCAGTGTCTGCCCATGGCCCTGGGAGGGGCGGGCGGGACCGGGTGGCCCCCGGGGACAGGAGCCGCGTGTGGACAGTCGGCATTGATTCTGCCGTTGTCTCTGCGGGCCGTGGACGAGCCACGCCTTCCACCGCCCTGCGCCCGGCGCCGGGGGGCCTGCCGCCTGCCGCCTGCCACCTGCCACCTGCCACCTGCAACCAGCCACCTGCCACCAGCCACCAGCCACCTGCCGCCTGCC
>PVKZ01008472.1:0-15783 GCA_004027375.1 Macroglossus sobrinus
TGATGCAGATCAGACAGGGGGAGTGTTTATAACGAGTCTTGGCTCCCAGAAGTGAAATCTGAGTGGGAGGTGCTGAGGAAAGGGTCGACCTGGGGTAATAGAGTCCTTGATCTTGGTCCCCTGATCAGAGAATGGCCCCCAGTCTGCTAACATGTGCAGTTTCTTCCTAACCTCAGCTGTCCGTACCATGTGATTTATGAAAGAATCAGAACCCAAGTCTCCAGTGTAGACAAGCTCTCTGGAAGTTGAAAGGAGAGAGGCATGTTCTTTTTCAGTGATGTGCTTCTCCTCCAAAGCTATATTCTGGACACGATGATGCAATCCTACAAGCAGCTCCCTTCCAAAACAAGACTTTCATTCCCCAAAGAGCGACATCATCCGGGGGGTCATTAAATCGGTCGCTGAGAAGATCATCCATCCCTCAGCAGGGCTGTCGCTCCTCAGTCCTCTGGAAACCCCTCGTTTTCCTTTCCCATCCTGAGCACTGATGAGGGTCTGACGAAGTGGACCAGGTGCTGGGGTCTTTCTCCCGGCAAACTCACATTTTCACCCATCAGACCCTCTTCTGAGTCAGGGCAAGTGGCACCTTTCGATTCCATGGTGAGGCAAGGGACAGGAGGCATAAAACCACATGACTTTTTTCTTTATTCTTCGTTTCTTTCCGATTTGTGATTTTTACCTCCTGGGAATTTGTCTTTTATCTGCCAGATTTATGGGGAGAAACGTCAGACATGTTCTAAGAAAAGAATTCCACAGCAACGTGGTTCCTCTCTAGCACAGAACGTCCCAGGACACATTTGTGACAAAGGCAAAGCAGACACCTCGAGGCGCTAAACAAATGCGAGCCACATTTAGGTCGCAAGTGAAACTAGGAGCTCGTCTCGGTGTCTGGTGTGCGAGGGGTGCAGGATTTCACCTTGGCCTTCCCAAGGTGATGGCAAGGCTCGTACACAGACTTTCTAAATGAGAATCTGGAGGTTATAAAATGACGCCTACCTTCGATACTAAATCTCTGCTTGCCTGTGCTAACTTTAAAAGATGGAAACCATCTAAAACATCTCCAACTGTGCTAAAGGTGAGATTTGCTTTCGTATTCTAGTACCATGGACGGGCAAGAGGAGCAGGCTTCCCACTTGGTTGCTAAGACAGGAAATGTTCCCTTCTATTCCCAAGTCTCTTCTTTGAAGTCGACTCTAATTTTTCTAATTAGAATCTTCAAATCACTATGTTCTCTGCGTTCTGCCAGCAAAGGTTGGATGACACACCGGATGTGGTTGCTGGTGACTCCAAACCCCCAAAATGCAGCTCAGCCTCTAACAGTGCTTTTGGATACTGGCATGGACAAGATAGTGGATTTGAAGCCGAAGTAAAATAAATACACCTTTTCTCCAATACTCACTCAAAAAATTCAACTACGGGCTTTTGGTGACAAGCTTAAGTGTCTTTGGAAGAGGCAGCCGACGGAAGAGCCCAGCTCTCCCAGGGGAGAACAACACGGGTGGCAGGGAGGTTAGAATGTCAGCAATGAGAAGTTAGGCATGCAGCTTCTGCACCCATCGCAGCCGGCCAGGCCTTGTGCTCTGTGGTTCCCAGGGCCTGCTCGGCAGCCTCAGCAGCATCGCAGAACACGCAGAAATGCCCATTAATGCCCATTCTCAGGCCCACCCCAGACCTACCGAACCTGAGCCTCTGAGGGTGACGCACGGCTCTCCGGGGTTTAACAAGCACTTTTGGGAGTTCGAGTTTGAAAGTCACTGCTTTGCTCAACGGTTTCCAAACCTGGCTAATCGTTAGCATCACAAGGCAACGTTCAAAAATTCTTTGATTCTGAGAGCTGCTCACGCTTGCTGGACCAGCATTTCCCCAACTTCAAATGCTCGGCCTTCGGTAAGAGACCACGGCTGCCTGAGTCACAGGACTCAGCCGGCTCAGAGAACTGAGAGCCTCGGTGGAGTGAGCTCGTGCCCGGCGCTCCACAGGGGTGCCGACAATTTTTAAATTCCCCTTCACCCAGTCTCAGGAAAGCCTCTCCAATCCCTTTCGGATTTACTAGGAAGTTGATTTCTGCTTTAAAATTAAGTTGATTTCTGTCTCTGTATCTAAAATGACAGTGATATTGACTAACACCAATATTTTACCTGAAAATTCTGAATCGACAAGAACTCCATGTTAAGTGATAAACTGCCTGTTGCTCTCTCCTTACCACCACCACCCCCCCCCCCAAAAAAAGCGGGGGGCTTTTTCTATGAGCTGGAAGCATGCATCTGGCAGGAGAGCTAAACAAGGTGTTTTGTATGAGGACAAAGTTACAGATAAAACTAGAAAACTGGGAAGCACAGAGGACAATACAGTATGAAGAATTTAACATCCGCTATAGGTGACAAAGGCGACGCGATCGCTTTAAAGAAATTCAAGTCTCGGTTCAGATCCAGATTAATTTCACCCCAGGAACTAAAAGAAATTGCAGATATTATCTTAAAATGCAATCAGTAATCAGAGAAATTACAGAGAGCTGAAAAAGTGCCAGAGACGGAACAAGAGTAAATACTGTCCTGTTTGAAAGGCAAAGAAAAGTTGAATTTTGCAACGTTCATGCCAAAGAGTTTAACCATTTGCTTTAGAAATTTTTCAGGGATTGCAATAAATAGGTAGGTCTCCACATTCAAGAAACGAAGTTAAGTGACTATGGTCACGTGTAGTGATTATTCAAGAACCAATGACAGCGAAAAACCCTTTCTGGCTTGTTTTGTAGAGTCACTGGGAATCGAAGGATATCTGAGCCAAGCTGTCTCCTTATTTCAGTAGGTAATTGGCACACATCATATTATTTTCCTGGGGAGAGGATAAAAAATATGTGAGATGAATGATAAATGTCACACCATACAAGTTTTTATCATTTTCCTAAATATGCACAGGGAAGAGATTATGGTCTTGGTTGAGTTTTCTTTAAAAGCCTTAAGACTTTACGGTGTTCTCGTTTTTATCTTTTTTTTTTTTTTTTGGTGTGGGGGGGCAGCTAGTTTTCTAATGTCATATCTGAAACTCTCAAGCCATTTTCCCCAAAATGCTACTTTACCTACTCATAAAAACATGGCATTGTTTTTCAGGAGTTCTGTTTCGGAGGTGGGGTACACCCTTAGCTCACTCTGCTTGAGCCCCAGTGCCCAAAGAAAGATCTAGGGGCTCCAGACTCAGAAAAATAATGCCCCATTGTTCAGCCCCACGGATTCAGAGCACCCCATCTTCAACAGAAGGCCTTTCTGGTCAGCATTAGCAGACAATAGAGAGAAAGTGCTATCACGCTAATGGGTCAGACTTTTCAGGTGCTCAGCCAAAAGTGACCGTGCATTGCCCCTTTCATGATTAGCTGACCTTTTTTGTGATTTTGCTCTTTGCATCTCACTAAAGGCAAGTTAGAAGCACTGTCACAGCAGCAACCGAAGAAGGGCTTGTATCTCCAAGTGCCTACAGCCCGTGAGCATCCCCATGCACCTCGAATTCCCAGTAGGTCAGTATCTCATAGGCACG
This sequence comes from Macroglossus sobrinus, assembly GCA_004027375.1. Lineage (NCBI taxonomy): Eukaryota > Metazoa > Chordata > Mammalia > Chiroptera > Pteropodidae > Macroglossus > Macroglossus sobrinus. The sequence continues at coordinate 3,529 of PVKZ01008472.1, forward strand.
GGCTGATTTCATGAAATCAACATCGGTCTTAATAGGTATCACTTTCATACCTCTTATTATGTGCAAAGCACTCCAAACAAATCATTTCATCTTCGTCCAGCACTGTGAAGTATTATTATTATTATTATTATTATTGTCCTATTTTACAGATGAGGAAATAAAGGCACATAGTAGCTAAGTAATCTGTCCAGCTAATTGATGGTGAAATTTGAACTCACCATCATTTTGTCCCCAGTGTCTAGTTTCTCTATGTTGTGTTTACCTTATCCTTTCTTCTGTGCACATGTCCCTAAACCCAAGAGAATTCCAGTGCACATCTGTATGATGAACCTTACATCCATTTATGACATACACTATGAAATGAGAGGCTCTTTACTGTGACATCACAAGGGCACTCAATATTCTGCTGTCTCCACAGGAGAGGGACATCACGAGGGACAGAAACACTACTTCTTAATGTGCATATTACCGGTAAGAATGCAAAAGAATATTGGAAACATCCTTCAAAAAAGGTGAAAATACTAACAATATGTCAATAAGCTAAAGTTAATGATCAATGAAAAGCATTTGATACCTATTTTTGCTAACATGAGTTAAATATACAGCTTCTCTCTGCTGTGCTACCTTGGCTGTTTTACACAGTGGACATAGAAACTATAAAGGTTATGGAGGTTCACTTACGACCTTAATCCCCCAACGTCATTTTTCTGTAAGACTTTAAGTTACCCACCAAGAGTGCTTATACAGGGTGTTTTCAGGGGCTGGGTCTCCCCAGACGGGAGGAAATTCCGTACTCCATGCTACTGGCTCGGCACAGCACTACACAGTACGCGAGGGTGCCCCACAGACGGCAGAAGGCGAACCAGCTGCCTTGCCTGGCTCAAGTTCATCGCATCACGAGGACACCTTCAAGGGCCATCGACAAGGGACACGGGGCCGCCTCACACACGTTCACAGAGCACGGCGTGTCTCATTTCAAGGCCATCTCTCCTCACTTTGCCTCTACCCAGGACTGTCACCCTGGGCACCCCAGGGAGCGTCCCAGCTGCCGCCTCTCCTCTGGAAACAGTGAGCGTCGCTGCACATCTCTTGGCCACACTGTCACCACCGTCAAGACACTGGGGCTCTTCCAGGTCGTCTCCTCTAGGCTTTGCTCTCTCGCGCTGCTTCAATCTCTATTTGCCTTTCCTACTTCCCCACATTAGGGAAAGAAGAAAAAAAAACTCACAACATGCCTTTTTGATAGATGTCGTAATCCTCCTTTGGTTTCACTCATTAGCTTATTCATTCGTTTCATCCATTCAGTGAGTGCACAAAGAACACTAGTATTTGTCAGACACTCTCCTGGTCCTTAAATGATGAAGGACAGAAGACACGGCCCGTGTCCTCATGGGGCCTGTCGAGTAATCAGACCACAGACAATGAAATAATCTCAACAGACTATAATTAGACTCAGAGGTACATGTGATGAGAGAAGGGAGAGGGAGTTATGAGAAACCCTGAAGTGCTTTAAGCAGAGGAAAGAAATGAGCAGACTTTTGTTTTTTAAAAGATGCATTGCGTAGAAAAAAAGTTCACAGGGGCCGCTGTTTGGCTGTAGGTAATGATTATCAATGCCTGCTATAAATGGCAGAGGAAGGGTTGATGAGAAACTTTAAAATGAATGGATCAGACTAATAACCCTCAGATCAAATCCACAGATCAAACTTGGCCTCAAAAGAAATAGGTCCAACCAGACCTTAGGTGCCCCCTGATGGAAGTTCACGACACCAACTGTAAAGTATTCTCTCTAGAAAATCAAACCTATGTCTGATCAACTCTCAGGACATAACTACCGGTTTCTAAAAGAGAGAAGGACACGTTAAATGACACTATGGGGATGCTATCAGAAAACCTAGAACCTGGGAAATTTTAGTACACAATTTTGTGGTTTCTTCAACAAATACATTATAATGACAAAAAAATAGAATTTAGTATTAGAAGAAACTAAAAAGACTAAACTATAATGTTCTAGCCTTGTCAGAACCCAAACAAACTAATCCTAAGAGAAAAAAAAAGTGAGAGAGAAATTTAAATGCTGACCGAACATCTAGTACCATTAAGAAATTATTGGTAGCTTTTTAAAAATCTGATAATGTGACAATGTATTTATGGTTATTCTTTTAAAGAGTTCTTTTTTTTTTTAACACCTAGGATGTGTTCAGAATATTCCAGTGTATATGAAGGGAGTAGGCGGAGGTATGAATGAAACCAGACAAGCCGTGTGTTGGCTACTGATGGTACGTACAGGCTCATTATGCTAGTCTCTCTACTTCTGTATATGTTAATTTTACATTACAGAAGTTTTGAAAAAAAGAATGGAGGGTTTGGGTAATGGTTGCACAATTCCAAATTTACTAAAAAATCATTGAATTGTACACTGAAGCAAGTGAATATTACGGTATGCACGTTATATCTCAATAGAGTTGTTTTTTTAAAATGCAAAATAGGAGATCTATTATACTTTAAACCTATTTAAATCTTACTAAAATTTTAAACCTATTAAAACTTTTAAAGTAATAAAATAAAAATAGTAAATGATAAGAGGACCAGAGAGGAAACCTTCACTGGAGAGAAACTGAGAGATGATAATAGCTTAAACTGGGATGACAGTAATGATGGTGGAAACAGAAATACTTATGACATAAACTCTACGTGACCTGGTGGGCGGCGGGCGGTGGGAGGCGGGGAGGAGGAGGTGTATTGTTCCTGGGTGTCTGGTTTTAAAGGGGACGAAGAGTCGTGTCCTTGCTGAGTCAGAAACCCGCAGAGACACAGGACGGTGGTAGGTGATCGTCAGTCCTGTTTCGGCAGCTGAGGACCGAGCAGAGATGAGCATGGGCAGTTGGATTCCAGCATCCACAGTGCGTGCTGTGATCATGGGCAGTTCTGAGGTCTCTGCTTCTTCTTAGGCATGTCAGCCTGCTGTCAAGCCAGGGTTTCCAGGCCGAGTCCAGAAGACTGACAGCCCCCAAAATGGCAACGAAAGATGCCCTTTCAAAAAGTTGGAGCTGGTAATGTTTTTAAAAATAAAGTTTGAAAACAATAGATCACTAATTTTTTAACATGTATTCTATTTGAGATCATCTTTAAAGGACAGTTTAATCCAATGAGATTTATGATGATGATTGGTAGCATTGATTATCCTTTTATCAGTCTTTTCTAAGCTTGTTGTTCATATTTCTTTGATCCTTTTGATCCTTTATTTGGTTGTGATTGCTGTTACACAAATAGTTTATTGCTATAATTTGGTGCTGGTATGTTTTATTCATTTATTATCAATATTTTTTACATTTTGCTTTTCTCCAGGTTTTGCGATGGTGATTCCTTCCCATTTCCTGTGAGGGTACCCTCGAGAAGGGGTGTAGAAAAAGGAATGGTGTCTACTTTCTGTACGTATGCTGTGTCAGGTAGTAGAATGGGGACCAAGAGTCACAGAACATCTGCTCTTTTTCTGATGGACAGTTGAAACAAAGGAAAATTAAATATATAGTGAACTGAAAATAAGCCAAAATTTTTTTTTTAACTAAGACCTATTTGTCTTCTGATTGATGCTAGTTTCTTCCGGATGCCATCATTAGGTTTCTGCCTACCAATTTTCGGAGTTCTTGCGAGAATGAGCTTTGATATTTTGTGAGCAATTGTAAGAGGCTGCATTGAATTTAAATGAGAGTTAGAAGCTAAAATCTCAGAGGAAATCACACTAAAATGAGAGGCATCAAGTCTCCGCTGAACTCTCAGCCTCTGCAATCTTTTCAGCTTCCAGAAATTTCTCGTTCCCAGTCTTCCTTTGTACGACAGCTCAGTACAGAGTTTGTATTGGAAAACTGATTTCCCCTACTTTCCTCTTATTAAGTTTCTATGCCCCTTACCAATTTCATCCTAATAATTTGCAGATTTCATTTGGCTTCATTTATTCTCATTGTTGCTATTTTGAGCCCTCTAAATTGCTGCATGACATTCAACTCTGGATGCATTCTTGGAGTTTTTCCTTTCAATTAAATGCTTCCAGAAACAAAATTTCGGAAAAATGGGTTCCCCCTCGCTGACTCAGATCTGAAAGCTTTTCCAAAGAGATTTTTACGGGGAAAATCTTGCTGCTTTTCAACCTCAAGCACCGAGTTCTGGGCTGCGATTTAAATTTGACTTTCATTTTTCACATCTCCAGCGAAGTGAAAATCCCAGAGAAGTCACAGTCTTCTCTAAGAAGGTGCCCGATCTCCAGAATGTGCTTGTTTTCCTTGTCCAAAGGAATTTCAAGGTACAGTGTAAACTGGCTTTTCTTGCCTTGGCCGACTGAAAGCAGCAAAGCCCTTATTTCTATTCTGGTCTAAAAGGTTTTCCTTTAATGGAAATTTTTACTGTCTTCCTTATAGAGTGGTATGAGGATGAGTGAGCTCAGCTGTATTGTGAAACTTTGCATATGCAAAGTATGCTTTTTATTTCCTTTCAGTGATTCCTTCCCAAGGCAGTCAAACAAGATGCTAATAAATTCTTAAAGGCACAGCATCATTTCCTGTCCCTGCTCCTCAAAGTGTAGTCCACGGACCAAGCATATGATATTGATCTGCCTGAGAGCTTGTTAGAAATGCAGTATCTTGGGCTTCGCCCTTGACCTTCTGAATCAGAATCTGCATTTTAACAAGATCCTCAGATGATTCATATGCATTTTAGTCTGAGAAGCACTGCGGCCAGATTCCAGGGATTGCTATTGCTACTGGCGATGGTCCACGGACTATATTCTTAAGATGCCAAAATCTAGAGAATGGAAGAAAAACTCATATTGTGGAAAACAGGTGGCTAGAGTGTGCCAAACACAGAATAAAAACCCCAGGCAGTCTTGGACACCATTAGGTAGAGAATTGGGGGAAAGGTGCTTTGGACATATGTAGAAGAAAAAGAATTTCTGGAGAGAGAAGATAATAATGAGGGCCTTTCACACACAGACATGCACGCACACGTGTGTGTGCATATATTGTAATTTCTGAATTTCCTAACAGTCTTCTAAGATATATATTTTCCTCATTCTTATAGAGGAGATAACTGAGATTCATGGAGTTTATGTAGCTCACCACACAAGAAGTCAACAGTGAGCATGCATTTGAAGCTAAATTTAGCGAACATTTCATATAAAAGTGATTTTATGTTTTTCATTTACAATGGACATTTACTATTACTTTCTATTAGTTTCAGGTGTACAGCATAGTGATTAGACATTTATATATATAATTAACAAGTGACTTTAAATGTGTAGGTATAACTAATTAAACATTAAAAGTAGACATTTGACTATCCCATCTAAATAAAGTTCCAAAACTGTATTTACCCAAATTGACTGAAAATTTTTTTCTGTTGAATTTTCACAATAAAAAAATGAAGGAAACTCTTCCTAACACTGTGACATGTGTGTGTATTCTTAATACTCAAGGAAATGCAGAAACTAAATTACACAACACAACAGACATGAGTAGTGAACTGTGTACAAAATGCATGTAAGGGAAGGAGCAGATAATTGGGGGGACCAGATACATCTTCACAGGAGATGACATCTGAGCGATAGAAAGAGAATCGAAGGAAAAGACTGCAAACATGAAATACCACATGCTCTGAGTCACAAGGGTGAGAAGACACAGCATGCTCAAGGCCTGTGGTTATTAAGATGTGTGAGGGAGGGTGGATGTCAGAAAATATTTGCAGCTGGAAGCAACTGTTTCACCTGCTGACCCAGGAAGACGGAGGCAGAAACACAGAAGTATCTTATCAGAAAAATACCTGGAAAGTCACCTTCTTTCTAAGATTGCCTTGTTCCAACAAAAAAATACTTGTCAGTCACTTTCCTGCTCTCATGTACAAGCAACTGGTCAACACAGAACCACAGTATGAGCCTAGAGATACAGGCGAAGTGATGCTCTTGAAGAAAAATGTTTTGAGTTTTTTTTTTTTTTTTAATTGTCTGGAAACAAAGCCTAAAACTAGCTGAACAGGCCAAAAGAAAAGACTTGGAAATCTGACTCTTCGCTTAGAGGAGCTTTTTCCATCCCATCTCCCGCCTTCCTCCTGGGATGGCTCTCTCCCCGCAGGACAGCCAAAGAAAACGATTGCTCGTCCACGTTTCTAAACTCTGTGTGGGGTGTATACTTTTCAGCTGCAGGACACTCTTCCATTTTTGCATTTATTTTTTAGATTTCATTATATTGAGCACTAATTGTTATTCCGTAGGTAGTAATGGTAGACTAAATAACCAAGTCTGCCACTGACATTTGGAGGTGGGAAATAAGGTCGAAACTCTTGTCTTGCAAGCAGTGGCTAAGGTGCCTTCACTTCCCCAGTGCAAATCCCCCCTTTCACCAATGGAGCGCCTTCGTAGGTAGTTTTTAAAAATCTACTTCATCTCCTTGAACAGTTCAGAAAAAAAAAAAAAAAACAGGCTAATTGTAGAGCATTTCATAATAAGCATATTCAAGAATTCTGCTTTAGCACATTAATGTTACTATTAATAAAATAGAGTTGGAGGGTATTTCCTGAACACAATGTTATGTCAGCCCCCAAAACAGCCCTGTGGGCAATAAAAAACGCTAGGACATTGCCATTCAAGTCAGAAACTAGTCAAAGACATTCACTATCACCTGTATCATTTTAACATCGTTCTCAAGGTGTCAGTCAACAATTGTACAAGAGGAAAATTATAACATGTACGCACTTTACAGAGGAAATAAAATTATTATTGTCAGATGATATGTTGATTTATATGGAAAGTCCAAGCATGACTCTAATAAACATATCAACTGCGTGTTACTTAGAACTAAACAGACTAAAAAATTGATATAATAATACAAAATTGTGGAAAATTATAAAATGATAAATTACATAATATTAAGATAAAAACAATCAGAATAATAATTTTAAAAACCTGGCTAGGCAGAGGGCCAGGGGAGAGAGGGAGCAATTGGGGGGATTGTTTTATAAACTATATAGATGTGTACTTGAAACTAATTTAAACAAATAAATTTAAAACATATATATTTTTTAAAAACTTAGGAAAAGTTACTTTTTTTTCAATCTCAGACTGGAAAGGCCATCCTCATAGTTATACCAGATCCAGATGCTGATAAAGAACAGCTGGGTGAATTTAACTACATAAAAATAAAAATATTCTGCATGAAAAAAGAATCAACAAAAAAAATGGGAAATATAATACATATCACAGACCTATGGTCAGTTTCTTTAATTTATAAAAGCTCTTGGAAATCAGTACAAAAGACTAACAAACCAGTAGAGAAATAAACAAAAGACATTTCACAAAAATGGAAATATATGTGGCTCAAGTACCGTATTTCATCAATTCTAAATATGTTATATTTTAATATTTCTGAAATCTAATGAACCTTATAATCAATTATTTCTTAAATTTGATGAATTGCAGTACATAAAAAGGTATTTGGTTGTGTTTATAGTAAGAGAAATAAAATTAAAAACTAAAATGAAATAATATTTTTCACCAATCATACTGACAAAATAAAATAAAAATACTGCATTGGTAAGGTAAGGATCAATAGCCACTCCTACACACTGTTAATGGAGGTAAAACTCACTACAACGCTTACAGAGAGTAGTTTGGCAAAAACAATAAAAATATATGTACTCTTTGATCCAACAACTCTAGTCCTAGGAATTAATCTAAAAAATATTTCCACATGTGTGAAATAAAATAAATATAAATATATATATATATTAATTACATCATTGTTTATTAAAGTAAAATATTGGAAAGAATGTATACTTGCATTCATAAATAAATTACCTATACCCATGTGTATATTATTCTATATCTATCGATGAAAGAATATGCAGCCATTAAAATGAGGCAGCTCTTAGATACATTGATATGAAACAATATATGAGATATATAATTAAGTTAAAAAGCAACTTAGAACAGAATATAGGAACACTACCATTTGTAAGGATAATAGGCATAAGTACATGGAAATAAAACTAACCTATTCAGTAATGGGGGTGAGTGAGAGACTTCATTTTCACCATGTACCACCTTGTATCTTAGGAATATACACGTGCATGTGAAATTTATTCAAAAGAAATAAAAGTTTCATACCATATGCGTAAAGATCCCAACCCCCTTAAGAGCAGAGGGTTGAGAATCACTGACTATTCCCTCATTTCAGAAATAAGAAAATTCGTCTATGACTTTGCAACTTGCCCAGGATCCTTCCATCATCTCAATGTCCTTTCCAATGCTAAGGTTCTATGACTTTATCTTTAGTTATTTTAATGAATATAGTGAATTACATATGGAGGAGCAAGGTTTACGCGCCATTCATTGAATTCCAACCTAACCCAGGAAAAGCTTCTCGGGAAATTGCACCAGGAAGGTGCCGTGGCAGAGAAGGGCCCGTCTCCTCTGAAACGGGTGGGCGACCCTGATGTGCTCCCCAGCCCCCCCTCATTCTGTCATGTTCCCCATTTCCAGAACAAAGCGCAGTCACACGAAATGGGGACTGATGGCTGTTATCTGTGACAGTTTGCACCAGAAGGCAAACCGGTCAGCAAACGCCTGCTCTTCTCTCCCACCAGCTCCCAGAGGAGAGATCCATTGTCAAGGACACATGTCCGAGAACCGAAACATCGCGTATCCAAGCGACACGCCAACATTAGCAACACATCTCCCAGGCACTCCTGGGGACCGAGTGGTGTCTATCTTTCAGATCTACCCCATGGCTACTTAAGCATCACGACAGTGAGCTTTCCTAAAAAGCGTTCCATGTCCCCAGCAGCAGTAGCTTCACCCAAGGAACATCAGGGCAGCAGTTTTGATTTCTGAAGCGTTCATCAAGTGTAGCCCTGGCTGTTTCCGTATGCTCCGCTCTCTGGTTTTATCATCATTCCTCCTCTTTTCCTTGGCAAGGAACAGAATTTAGTGAGGCCTCTCCTTTCCACTGACACCTAGCCAAAAAATACATGATGGATTTAGGGATTCACTTACACACTGTGAAACCTATTTGTTAATTAAGAGGCCATAAACCAAAATCTCTCTCAGAATTTAAAAAGTCGTCATAGTTAACCTACATTTGCTAAAGCTTTTCACGTGAAATCACTACGGTGTATGTATTTTTCAATAGAGTAGAATACGCCATGATTACTTTAGAAAAAAATCATTATTTTTATTTATATCATATTTTTGGCCATTATTCTAGCTATAATAGTAGCTTATCTAAATTTTAAAAAAAGATGGATTTAGAACTCTGTTTTCTAACTTGATAAAAGAAAAATAATTTATAATATGCAGAGCTGCTAAACATACAGAAAAACACACCTTTATATATACTAATGCAAATTGGCAAAGTATAATAAAAGAATAGTAAGAATATTAATACCTTTTGCCCCAGCAATCATATTTCTAAAAACTTATTATCTTAGGGAAAAACTTAAGGACACAAGGAAAAATTTAACCTTAAGGGTGTTCCTAGTGCTTAAGTAAAATAAATAGGTAAAATGAAATGAAAAAGCAACATAAAATGATTCCAGAGAGCTTACAAATTCCAGAATGGTTACAGTAAGAAGTTCTAAGAATCCATGCCTCCATAAAGCATATTGAAATTAAACAACACACTCTTAAAACCAGTAAGTCACAGAAGAAACAAGAAGAAAAATGTAGAAAATGCTTTGAGGTCAATGAAAATAAAAACACAGCACATAAAACTTATGAGACGCAACTAAAGCAGTGTTTAGAGAAAAATTTTTATATCTGTAAAGAACTATATAAAAAAGTGAAAAATCTCAAATTAATAACCTCACCCTTCTAGTTTAAGAAATTAGGGAAAAAAAGAGCAATTAAATCCAAAGCAATTATATATATATAATTGAGAGAGAGAGAGAGAGAGAGAGAGAGAGAGAGAGAGAGAGAGAGAGAGAGAGAAATAAGTACTAAATGGAAATAAGTGAAATAGAGAATAGAAGAATAGAAGAATTCAATGAAACCAAAAGTAGGGTCTTTAAAAAGCTCAATGAAATTGACAAACCATTAGCAGACTGAAGAGGATAAAATGAGAGAAGATTCAAATGACCAAAATCAAGAATGAAAGTGGAGACATTGCTACCAACCTTACAAAAAAAAAAGAAAGAAAGAAAGAAAAGATTGTAACAGAATACTCTGAACATGATGATCTGCATAAAGTGGAAATTCCTAGACACGCAAATTACCGAATCTGACTAAAGAAGCAATAAAAAATCAGAATAGACCTATCACAAGTAAGAAATTGAATTAGAAATCTAAAAAGTTCCCACGAAGAAAAGCCCTGGAACAGATGGCCTCACTGTTGAATCCTACCAAATGTTTAAAGAAGAGTTTACACAAATCCTTCACACTGTTTTCCAAAAAATAAAATAGGAGGGAACACTTCCCAACTCATTCTATGAAGCTATTTTCTTGATCAAAAACCAAAGACATTTAAGAAGAAAAAGCTACAGATCGATGTCCTTTGTGAATACAGACACAGAAATCTTTGACAAAATACTAGCGAGTTGAGTCAAGCAACATATGGAGTGGGGGAGATTACATGTCATGACCAAGTGAAATTTATCCTAGAAATGTAAAACTGGATTAACGTAAAATTCAATCAATATAATATACCCTATTAATACAACAAAGAACGAAACCCACATGATCATCTCAATAGATGCAGAAAATGCATTTGACAAAATCTAACATCGATTATGTTGAAAAATATTCAATGAACTAGAAATAGAATAGGATTTCTTCAGTTTGATAAAGATATATACAAAACACCCGCAGGTAACATTATACTTAATGATGTAACAGGTCAGCTAATAAGATGACAAGAAATATCTTTGCAACCACTTCCAATTCTTTCCCCAACATTTAATTTCGAAAAATTTTAAAACTTCAGAAAAAGTTTCAAGAATAGTATAATGAACACCCATACACCTTTCACCTAGAATCACCAGTTTTTCAGTATTTTGCAATATTTTTAGAGAGAAAGAGATGGGGAGACTTTCCTGACCCATTTTAGGCTCATTTACACCTTTACCCCTCATTAGGCATATACCACCACCTAGAGCTAAGAACATTTTCTTTTGTCCCTATAACCACAATGTAATTTACATCACTCAGGAAATTCTATATTAATGCAGAACTATTATCTAAAATGTAATCTATCCTCAGATCTGCTCAATTTTCCTAATAATGTCTCTACAGGTGTTTTGGGTTTTTTGTTTGTTTGTTTGTTTGTTTGTTTTGGTCAACCCGTGGATCCAGTCCATGATTATGAGTTACATTTAGTTGTTGTGTCTCTTTCACCTACTTTAACCTAAAACAGTTACTCATTTTTTTTCTTTTCTTCTCAACACTGACATTGTTAAGAATCTGGGCCATAACTGGATTTGGATTTGTCTGCTTGTTTCCTGATGATGAGACTCAGGTTAACCTCTTTGGGCTGGAGCACCACCTAGGTGATTTTTCAACCATTACTTACTTTGTGAGAACAGTGGCACTATTTCTTCATCTTTGTGCAAATATATATATATATATTTTTTGCAGGGGAGGGGGCAATACCAAAAGTATAGTTACCTAAAATTCGTTTGTAAAACAAAGGGTATTAAACCTGCCCCTCCCCAAAATCACAGAACACCAGGCCCTAAAATGACCATAACTCAAAGGGTCAGCACTCAATCCAGAAATGGAAAAGAAATGTGACATCGATATACTCATATGCACTAAACTTCATTATTCTGTCTAGGAAAATTTCTGGGGACTTCTTAGTTACTAATTCTTTTATTGAACAGATATGTACATGTCTATTAGTCGCAAACACAATAGAGTCTGGTTATCCGGTGCTCCCAAGTACCCTAGACAGGGAACAGATCCCCTTATTTAAGATCACTATCTGCCTCATCTCCCACACTCTTTTCTGCTTGTTTTCCTCCTTAGCACTGTTCACTCTCTGACGTACCCATATTGCACTGATTTCTCCTGGTTACTTCTTATCTCCCCCACTAGATTGTAAGCCTCATGAGGGTGAGCATTTTTCTCTTTCTAGTTTACTACTGTACTCCCAGCACTTAGAACAGAGCCAGGCCCTCAGCTCTAGTGGGTCCTCAATAAAAATTTGTTAATACGTAAAGGAAGGAAGGAAGGAAGAAAGGAAGGAAGGAAGGAAGGAAGGAAGGAAGGAAGGAAGGAAG
>PVKZ01008473.1:0-5000 GCA_004027375.1 Macroglossus sobrinus
TATCTATCTATCTATCTATCTGTCTATCTAATCTATGTATCTATGTATCATGTATCTATCATCATCATCTATGTATCTACCTACCATCTATCTGTATCTATCATCTATGTATTTACCTATCATCTATCTATCTACCTATCATGTATCTATCACCATCATCTATGTATCTATCTGCCATCTATCTGTATCTAGCTATCATCTATGTATTTATCTATCTTTCATGTATCTATATCTATTATCTACGTATCTACATATGTGTGTATGTATCTATCTATCATCTATCTGTATCTACCATCTATGTATCTATCATCTATCTATATCTATCTATCTATCATCTATGTATCTATCTATCATCTATGTATCTATCAATCTATCTATCTATGGCCGTCGTCCACCACACAGTCCACTGTGTGATGGCGCGTGTCACAGATTGGGAAATGGGAATATTTATAGCGGAGAGAGAGAGTGAGCGTTTGCACGCCGTGGCCCCATTCCTGCTACAGGGATTTTACCGAGACAGCGTCGGGGTCGATGAGTCAGGGGTATGACTGCAACGGCTGTGCATCCCAGAAGAACCTCCGGGAAATGCATTACTCACTCTACAGATGTCTCGCCCTTCTTGCTTTGGCTGCCAGGGAGCTCGTGACTGCATTGCGTTTGAACGTCTTTTTCATTCTGCTTGACAGAGACGTACACGTATGAAGATATTTTGAGTGAAGACGACATCGTGAAATCTTCTGCCTTCTGCAGTGTTCGCTCTGTGCTCTGCCCGCCCGTCCCCCTGCTCCCCGAACCCCGAGCCAGCTCTGAGCTCGCCGCTGGTCCCATCGTTTTGCTTATTTCCAGAATGTTCTCGAGTCGCGATCACATCGCGGGTCGCCTTGTCTGATGGGCTTGTCTCACGCATTCTCGTTTCATTTCCCACGAGACGATTAAGTGGCAGCCCTGGGCAGGTCCAAAGCAATCGCACGCAGGGGTGTGACGTACGGGGTAAGGACCGCAGTCGAGGATATCGTGATAACCACGTGCGGTGCCCGGCGGGGCCTCACTGCACAAGTCACAAAAATGTGTAACCACCCCCATGCTGTCCGCCTGGAACTGATGCAAAATAACACCGCATGCCGACTTTAATTGAAAAATATTTTAAAAACTAATTTAAAAAAATACAGTTATCGCTGCGTCTTAGAGTTCACGGGAGGCAGAAGGTTGTCCACGGGGCTATTTCTGGAAATCCCTACCAACGTCCCAGGCACAAGCTCAGGGGTTTATCTTCCTCCCAGAGTCCCCTCCCTGACCAGCTCTCACGACAAGCGTATCCTTCCCTCGCGGACTCGCATCCTTACAGCCGTGAGCTCCAAACACGGGGACGACGAGGCAGAAACCCAGATGTGAGCACACTCGAGAGCCTGCATCAGCCACCGCCTCTCGCCCGAGTCCACGGCTGGTTCTCAGCGTCCAGCCTCTTCGTGAATCCTGCAGGCGAGAACGCTGCCACCGTTTCAACAACGTCCTATAAATACATATCTGTCCGGACGAGTCCCGCCAGCAGCACCCACGCCTCCACGCTCGGCTCACGCCATCCCGTCACCCCTTCCAGCCTCCCCTTCCCCCCCCCGCCCCTGCGTGCCCTGGGTGGTTGCTTTTTGGGGTCTGTATGGTACAGTGGGTGCACCACCCTCTCCACCTGCACCAGAGAAATACAGCAGCGTCTGCGGTCACCAGGCCGACTCGGGGGAGGGTGGGACAGCCCGGAAGGGCTCGGCTCGGAGGGGAGCTGGAAGCTCGGACACAGAGCGCGTGGCAGGGGTCCCTCGTGGGCACCGGGCCAGGGCGTCTGCACGTGGAACGGTCACGGCCAGCAGCTGTCTGCGTGGCAGCAGGCACGGTGCCCGTGACAGACGTGGTCCTCCTCCTCCTCCTCCTCCTCCTCCTCCTTCCTCTTCTTCTTCTTCCTCAGAAGGCTGGCTGTGACCCTCAAAGGTGCCCTGTGTGGCCGCTTTGGGCCGTGAGCGTCCTTCAAAGGCCTCACCACGTCCGTGAACTTGGCCCTGGAAGGGAGGCTGTCCCACAATGCTCTCCAGTCCGGGGAGCAGGTGACAGTCGGGGATCTTGCCTGTGAACTTGGTCCGTCTGCGGTGAGCATGGAGTGCCCGGCTCCAGCCTCTGAGTACGTAAGACGGGGCTGTGTGAATGGGACGGGGACAGGCCACCGGGCCGGGGACGGGGGACGGGCTCGGTTGATTCTGGAAGGCAGGCCACGTGCTGAGCTCCTGGCGCCCGTCATCCCCTGCCCGTGACCTGGGGGTGGCCCCAGACCCCCTCTGGTGTCTTTGCAGATGTAACCGGCTTGGACAAGGTCACGGGGTTGGGGGAGAGGGCGAGTCCTAACTCTAATGACGAGTGTCCTCGCCAACGGCAGACAGGGACACACAGAGACGGTCGTAGGATAGCAGACGCCAGGATGGCAGGGGGAGACGCTTCTACAAAGCGGGGTCCGCCCAGGACTCCCGGGACACGGGCGACGGCCGAGGACGAGACACAGTGCGTTCCGATCGTGGGCCGCGGCCCGGCGTGCGGGGTTCGGGCGTGCGGGGTTCAGGTCACCGCCTTGTCGATGCGTCCTGCTCGGGAGACGCCGGAATTTCCACAGCGTCCCCGTCCTCCAGGCTGAGCGTAGGCCGGGGCATCTCAGGATGGCTCGTTGTGACAGAAACGGCAAGAAGCCGCTCGGGGGACACCGCATCGCCCCACAAGCTCACAGCCCGGCGAGCGCGACCTCCGGCCCCCGACAGGCGCGCGATGAGCCGCCCCCGACGCCGGCCGCGGCCCACGGACGACCTTATCGCGCGTTTCTTCCCCTGCCAGGATTTTCTCTTTCTTGTCTTTTCTTTTTTTCCAGAAGCAATGAAAGCTGCATTCCTGCAGTGGAGCGTGCAGGGAGGAGACGGCAGGAATGTCTTCTGGCTGCACCCCGAGAGCGGGGGGCCGGGGGGTGCTGCCGGGTTCGCGTGTGGGGGTGGGGCGCAGGGCAGGGCCCCCCCCCACGTCCGGGGGGGCAGCTGGGGTGGGGCGCACAGCAGAGCACAGAGGGGTGGGCGCTGCGGGAGGGGAGGTGGGGTTCGCCCGCCTGTCTCCTCCGCTGCGTCTCTCCCTGGTCTTCCTCGTCCCCCACGGGACCGGCGTCCCCGACCCCTTCCTCACGGGTCCCGCTGCGGCCTCGGCTGCTTCCGGAGACGCTCGCTCCCCGAATCTCACGCCCTGTATCCCCCCAAAATTCACCCGCTGATGTCCCCGCCTCCAGGAGTTCTGAACGTGGGCCCCCCCCCACCCGCTCAGCTCAGGAGGCGAGGCCCCCGCGGGCTCCTCAGCCGCTTCCGAGCTTGTGAGGCTGCGACCGTACCTGCTCCTGACCCCGCTCTCTCTCCACGGTGCCGGCCACACCCGCAGCTGCGCACCTGCTCATCAGCGACTCGCACACACTCTGCAGGTGTGCGCTGTGTCTATGCACTCGTGTGTCTGTATCTAGATATGTACACACGCACATGTGCACACACACATGCACACACACGCACATGCACATGCACACAACACACATGCACATGCACACACGTGCACACAGACACTCGCACACACAACACACACCTCACACACATGTACACACGCATGCACACACATGCACACACATGCACACAGATGCACACACGCAGACATGCACGCACATATGCACACTCACACACACAGGTACACATGCACACACACATGCACGCACGCGCACACACATGCACACACGCACATGCACACACATGTACACAGACACATGCACACACACAACACACACCTCACACACATGCACACTTACACACACTTACACACGCACACTCACATGCACACACATACACACAGATGCATGCACACACAGAGACACACACACATGCACACACAACACACACACACGCACACGTAGGCTCTCTCCTCTGCTTCACACCACGTCGGGAACGAGAGTCTGACACCTTCGCTTACGCGTCTTGAAGCAGCAGTTCATGGGAGCCCCTCGCATTGTCAAACGTCATCAAGGACCCCGAGGCCTCTTCATGTTTATAAACAGTCGTTAATGACGTGGGTCGATTCTCGTCACGTGTGGAAGAGGCTGCTGTCGTCGTCCACCCCTGGGGGGTCACCGGTTGGGAGAGAATTGTTCGTAACAGGACGTGTCTGCTGCCCCAACCCCACTGAGCAGAAGTAGCTCACGAGGTCCCGCCCACAAACGTGTGCGTGTTGTTGGTGCGACTGTGTGTCTGTGCGTGCACGAGTGCGTGCTGGTGGGAGTATGTTGTGTGTGTGTGTCCGTGTGTTGCTGGGAGTGTGTGTGTGTTGGTTGGAGTGTGTGTGTGTGTCGTTGTGAGTGTGTCTTGTTAGTGCATGTATGTGTGTTTGCGAGAGCGTGTGTGTTGGTGGAGGGGCATGTATGTCTGTTGGTGGAAATATGTGTGCTGATGAGTGCATTTGTGTTGTTGGGAGTGTGTGTGTGTGGATGGGAGTGTGTGTATTGCAGGGAGTATGTGTGTGTGTTGGTGGGAGTGTGTGTGTTGCTGCAAGTGTGTGTGCATGTGTGTGTTGGTGGAGTGTTTCTGTTGGTGTGAGTGTGTCTGTGTGTGTTGGTGAGTGCGTTTCTGTTGTACAGACTGCATGTGTATGTGTTGGTGGGAGTATGTGTGTGTGTGTGTTGTGAGTTTCTGTTGTTAGTGTATGTGTAGATGGAAATGTGTATGTGTGTGAGTTGTTGGGAGTGTGTGTGTTGGTGGGAGTGCGTCTGTGTGTGTTGTGAGTTTGTGTTCTCAGTCTGTGCAGACAGAAATGTATGTGTGTGTATGTGTGTTGCTGGGAGCATGTGTCTGTGTGTGCACGTGTGTGCGTGTTGGTGGAGTGTGCGTGTTGGTGGGAGTGTGTGTGTGTTGTGAGTTTGTGTTGTTAGTGTATATGTAGACAGAAATGTGTGTATG
>PVKZ01008473.1:7500-15552 GCA_004027375.1 Macroglossus sobrinus
CTCTCTCTAATTTTAAGGTCACGTAATGGGTAGAAAAATAAATTCTTGGTCCGCTTCCTAAATTGGGCACGCAGGTCTGTGATGGCCTGGCTGCACACGAAGACGGAAAAATTTACACGTGGTTCAGATTCTGAGAACTGGAAGGGTGCTTTCACTTCAGGATTTGCTATCCATTTTTTTTTTAAATATATCGGAGTTCAGAATTTACGACATGTTGGGACGTATGTCGGTGGAGCGGGACGCAGAATGAGTGTCAGATGGACAGCAGGAGGACCACGGAGAAGAGGGAGGTGTCAGCAGGGAGATCGGGCCAAAAAGAAAAAAAAAGATGGAGTTTTCTGGAAACTATCAATATCGCCGCTCACTCAGAAATGTTCCTCCCAAAACATACTCCCAACGAGACGTTCGTTAAGAAGCAGCTGCGTCTGAGCATTAAAGACCACGTGGAAATAAAAACAGTCATCACGAGAGAACATACATCGGGGGTAGGGAACCACGGGCCGGGACGGGGTGACAAGGAGCCGTCGTCTCATGTGACACTTCTCTCGCGGCTAACGCTTTAATACACCGTGCCGTTTTCGACCAACGCGCTGTCACGCGATCTTTCCACTCGCTGGAGGACGTCCTGCAGGCGCCCCTGAGTTAACGCGTCTCCCGCTGCATCTGTTTATCTGGTCCCGAGCCCCTCCAACGCTAGGGTTTTTCTGAGTAAACACAGCAATCCCAACTCTACCCCAGAGCCGTGCCTGTCAGCCCTGAGTTTGCTCTGTAAACATCCTGCCTGCACGAGAATCATTTGTCTTGGAATGTGTGGCCATCTCCCCGTGAGCGGGGAGTTTTCATCTGGGAAGATGGAAGGCTCTGAGAATTCGGAAACGCCCGCACGCTGGCTCGCCAAGAGAATTTCTGTCCTAGCAGGAGAAGCAGGAGGATGCATAGCAGATCCAAACACAACGACAACCAGAAAGCTTTGCACGTGCACACAGACAATCGGAGTTTCCAGAACAAACGCGGGGGATGAAATAACCACCCTAGGACTCGGGAAGGCAGTTGGCACGGGCTGTGAGTCATCCCGGAGTCAGCGAACGTGACGTGGATTCTGGGATGGCTTTGCATTTATTTATTTATTTTTAAATCCATTGAAGATGCTAGATCGAAATACTTGTGCGTGGATATCGATGATCCCAGCGCAAAACCATGCGCCTCGTGCATCGGCCAGCTGCCTCTCTTTGCTTTCACTCGTGTGCCAAAGTGACGTAATTCCCGAGAGGACCGTATAAAAAAATCCCCAGCATATCACGTGGTCGCTGCTCTCATCCCCGGGATGCGTGAGTCTCGGCCTCATGAGCTGTCTCCTTCGCTCTTCACAAAGAATGACACACGTTCAAAGCACGGCCATCGCTCTACTTGTGTTTGTGCTGTGAGCTCATTCACATGAAGACGTATCGGATATCGCTTTATATCTGTGGCTTCTGTCGCTCTGGGGGCGTACGACGCATCTCCAGGAGATGGGTGGACCCCTGCAGGGCAAACAGCAGGCAAACAACTCTTAAATCATTATCTTCGTCATTGTCACTGTGGTTCTCTGCATCACCTCGGGACAGTCAGCTCGAATGCCAGGGAGTGCAGAGAAAATATCCCCTACCATCCTTTTGTGCCTCGAGAAAGAATTGCAGTGAGGCGATGCATACGGGTTTTGGTTTCATTTTTCGAACGTGAACGCCTTAGACACGCTAAGCGTTTCCACACGAGATGATTTTAGATTTACGTGCGGTTACAAGGGATGGTGCGGAGATCCCGTGGACCGTTTCTCTGGCCTCACTCGACGGGGACGATCTTGCAAAACGATAAAATGTCACAATTGCGATATTTCCCTTTGATTCCCGCAAGATATCAAACGTTTCCCTCACCGCAAGGGGCCACCTGCAACTCGGCCCGAAGACCTGGCAACCACCAACGTGTGCTCTGTTTCTATAATTTTGTCATTTCTAGGATGTCACGTAACTGGAAATCATGCATCGTGTTAGCTTTTGGAATTGGCTTTATTCCTTCTCCCAACTTGCCTGGGGAGTCAGCCGATTGGTGGAGTGTATCAATCAATAGTCTGTTCTTTTCTGTTTGTTGCTATTTTCGTTGAAGGGGGATGGGACGGGGAACCCAGAACTGTCCTTTAGAAGACAAGCGACCTTGGCCACGTTCTCTCCTTAATCTCTCGGCCGTGAGAAGAGATTTCTACAAATAGACATGCATTTACGTCGATACATACACATAGTCCTATGTGTGTCGAATAGACCCAAAAGACTAGTGGAAACCCCCCCCCAAAAAAAAAAAAAAACTTAGAAGCCAGGAGATGCTTCTGAGCTCACAGCAGCTCAGGTGACAAACAGGAAGAGAACTTTAGAAGCCATAAAGCAAAGACATGAGACATCCCAGAAGGTCTACTCAAAACCCCCTTTTTTTTTTGGAAAGACGGGGCTGAGTCCTATTGGAACAAAGAAAGAATTTTTTTTTTAAATGGTGGCTGATTTTGGAAGAGTCTTTCGGAAGGAGGCATGAGAGACTTTCATTATCAGAGTTAAAAGTGCGGGACAAGGCAAGCGAACACCAGCAAAGACAGGCGAGGACCATGGCGGGCGTTCAGAAAGAAAGCAGAAACGTCAGACTAGAACGCAGACCCCACATGTCCACGAGAACCTCGAGAAGACATTTCTACGGCATGGGAAGGGCCGGAGGCTTGGAGGAACATCTTCAGAGCACGAACGCGACGTTAGGGCGTGTGTAGAATCCTACAGCGGGCTGAGCATTTCCCGAGTACGGGGGGAATAATGATACTGCAAACTCAGAGCTCTGTCCCTCTCGCCGACCTTCCTCGTTGAGGGTCACAGAAGGAGGGTCCCAGAAAGGATGCTACAGAGGGCAGAGAAAGGGACAAAGACAAGGACGGACAGGAGACTCGGAGTCGGAACGGGGCGTTTCTTTGCGAATGAGGCCATCGCGTTAATTTTATAGCTTTTCTGCCGATGTTACAAGGTAGGGTTAGTCACGAAAATAATGAAGCCCGAAGACACCGCTTTGTTTGAAAAAGAAGGGAGAAAAAATTAAAAACAAACAAAGAAAAACAAAGCTTACGGGCCAGACAAGAGAAAGAAGAGAAGCAAAGAAAAGCAATAGTTTCTAGAAAATACAAAATACATGCAGCGAAATTGGGAGATATTGCCAACTCCAAGAAGTAGCAACGGACTGAAAAATGTGTTCATGGCTATGAGCTCGCAGGCAACATTGAAACCTAAAGCAGGTGAGGAATTTGAAGAGAAAATTTCTGTGACCTTATTCTCATTAAGCAGAGAAGATTTTCAAGAATTTTTTTTTTTTTAGTAGGGGGATAAAAAAATGTTAATATGAAGTGATAAGAACATTGAACCGAACGGTTGTGAAAACGTGAAACTTTTTTTTTGCACATTGGAGCACAGCACTGAAACACACAAAGCAGGATTCGGGAGAAAGATGAGAGTAAATTACGCATTTTCAGGCCTGTTTCTGCACGTGTGTGGGACGGAGCCTGGTTTCCATGGCGGAGAACGATCCTTGCATCTCTGCTCTGTCTGCTTGTGTGTTTGTTTTATTTGCAGCTCATCTTTCCTTGGCTCTCTTTTTTCGGTTCTTCCTAAGTGACTTTTCCTCGGGGTCTGCAGACGAAGCCCCCACTACAGTCCCAGTGGGAAGAGGGAAAAATAGCAAAATATGTCATCGGTGGAAAAAAGGAATGATTCAAGTTACGGATGAACGGAATAAAGCTCGCTCTGATCTTGACTTAGCCCACCCTCCAGGGCGACGAGAGGCACCAGTGAGGGGCTGGGCGGGGGTCTGGGTGGGCAGCGAAGACCACCCGGAGCTCAGTCTGAGCCGAGCGAGACGCTCTCACCTCACCGAGCCCCCTGCACCCGCGCGAGACGCGTTACGAGCGATTTCGCAACGTTGCCGGCGAAGCTGGCAGGCGGGGGTTTCTGTCACCGGTGCATTTCCGTAAAAGCCCGGGCGGGGACACGGGCTCGGGGGGACGCCAGCCAGGAAGGACGCTGACGCCTGGAAAAACAGTGGTGTCGACTGAGACGTTTCCCCCGCCGGCCCCTTTGGACGCGAAAGCGACACGCCGGGAATGAAAGCACAGCCCAGATCGAGACCAGATGTGTGTGTGTGTGTGTGTGTGTGTGTGTGTGTGTGTGTGTGTGTGGCGCTGGGGACGTGTCCACCTTCCGTCCCCTCTCTGCGTGTTATCTCTCTGTTTTCTCTCTGTTTTCTAAAACGGAGGAGACGTCCGAGAAATCGCTTCACACGGCGAGACCTCTGTTGTTCGTTGGGGACGATATAATCGGGGCGGCGGGTCGATGGACACCCCGTTCGGCGTCGGTCCCAAAGATCTCCAGGCAAGAGGTTGTCTGGGACACAATTGAACCCATTGGCCTGTCTCTGGATAAGACCGATGCGGGTGATGGTTTAAGAATAATGGTTGCGTTCTCCTTCGATCCCATCCCCTCCATGGGGGACGGCCACAGCCAGCGGCAGCCTTCCATCCGGCCGACACAACCTACACGTTTCACATCCTGGACTCTTTTGTGAGACGGGGATACGGACGCTTTGTGCATTATTTGTAGCACGCGGTGTAGGGTCGGGGTTCGGGACGGGTCACCCCGAGACGATCCTCAGTGGCACACAGATTGTTTGGAACGGAAGGCGGCTTTAAGTTAATTCCAGTTCATTTCAGGTTCCGCAGACAACGGGCCTCTCTCCCTAAACCACGCAGAAGAAGGCGTCTCGGGATCCGAGCCGGGAATAAATAAGGTGGACGGGGATGACCTGCTGAGCCCCTTCTGCAGGGCAGAGCTAAGCGACATCTCCTAATCGTCAACTCTCTTTATCGTCCGCCAATGGCACCCGCCTCCTGCCCGTTCCAGGCGTCTCCCAGCCCGTGTCCCCTCTCCGCCCCTCGGCCTCTCCTGCATCCGTGGGCTCTGCGGTGACCTCAGAAGGGATCTGTGCCATTGTCCGTGCGAGAAGGAGGACGGTTCTCCGGCGGGAGTTTCGTGTTTGGAGATCCCTAGTGGATTTCCGTCCCTGTCCAGCCGGGACAACGGACGCTCCTTAAACCAGCCCTGAGGTCGGGAATGGCTTCATTCTCGTGGTCTCGGATCTCCGTCTGTGGCAGGCCGTGTCCCTCGGCTACACGAACAGCTTGTCAAGAGCCCGGGGACACGGCACCGTGTCTCTGCGTCGGGAGGCACGCGGCCGGGGGTGTCTCGCCGCATTTCTCGGTGATGGAAATGCAACGAAGGCCAGGAGAGGCTCCCCCTGAAATTAGCATTTTCTTATTCCGCATGAAACAACGCTCAGAAGGCCTTGAAACGCCCGCTCGAGCACGGACCACGCCGTGAACGTCGCGGACGTGATTCAATCAGCCTCTTTTTTCCAGCTGTTTGCGGACAGAAGCGTTCCACGTGGGTGAACTCCGGACCCCAAATCACGGAGCAGTCATTTTAACCTGCACCCAGCGAGGGAATCTGCCCACAAACGAGGCACGTTTCTAGAGACGCATGCATCTTCTTTGGAAATATTTGAATTTTATAAAAAAAAAAAAAAATCTGGGTGGGTTAGGAATCGTGTCTGCGTCCAAGGCTGACAGCTGGACCAACGACCTCGGGGGCCGATGGCTGACTGTGATGTGGGTCGTCCTGGGCACAGCGGGGTGTGGAGGGGACGCCCCGGTCTCCACCCCTCAGGGGACAGTGGGGACCAGCCCAGGGGGAAACCGGAAACACCTGGAGACATTGCCAGGTTGCGGGGGAGAACCGGCTCGGCCGAGAATCGCCGACTTGGATGCTGGCTGGGTGAGCGTCTGCAGGAAATAGTTATTGTTGCAGCTAGAAGAGCCACGTCCCATGTCCCAATGTCATTTGGGCCACTTCGTCCCCTGCCCTTGACATTCCCGCTTGCTGAGAACGTGTGGGCCTCGGGGCTCCTGGGGGAACGGCTGTATCACCCCCTTTTTTTCCAGGAATCTCACTGGGGTCCTGTTCCTTCCCGTGCCCCCCATGTGTGTCCGTGCAGAGTCACCCCTCGGGCTGCTCCTGGCAAGGTTTTAAGGCAAAAAAAATAATAAAATAAAATAAAATAATAAAATAAAATAATAAAATAAAATAAAATTAAAATAAAATAAAATATAAAATAAAATAAAATAATAAAATAATAAAATAAAATATAAAATAAAATAAAATAAAATAAAATAATAAAATAAAATAAAATAATAAAATAAAATAAAATAATAAAATAAAATAAAAAATAAAATAAAATAAAATAAATAAAATAAATAAAATAAAATAAAATAAAATAAAAATAAATTAAGATAAAATAAAGTAAAATGAAATAAAATAAAATAAATAAAATGAAATAAAATAAAATAATAAAATAAAATTAAATAAATAAAATGAAATAAAATAATTAAATTAAATTAAATTAAATTAAATTAAATAAACACGGTGGACCAGAATCCCCGGGTCTTGCCTGGGGCCGGCGAGTGGTGACTTTCCTGGGAATCACCTGGTTCTTAGCCAGAGGCGAGGCCGGGACGTCTCCGCGCGGACACAGCTGTGGACGGTGCATTTTCAGGATTTTAGGAAAAGCCGGAGACGACTGGGCGCTTCCCCCCGGGACGTCCCGGGGGCCGGACGGCTGCAGGGCTGGAAACACTTAGCTCTCAGCCGCTTCCGTGAGAACGGGCGAGGGAATGATTGAAGCAGACTGGAATGCTGAGCCGAATGTGTAAATGTCCCTAAGCCGTTTTTATGGCCGCTCCTCGAGAGAGAGAGAGAGAGAGAGAGAGAGAGAGAGAGAGAGAGAGAGAGAGAAGATGCTGAAGCAGAGGAAACAGCAAAGCCGAGGCTGAGCGAGCCCTCACTGCCCCACACAGCCCGGGGGACCACGACGTCCCTGTGTAGGAGAAAAAAAAATAGCAGATTAGAAAAATGTCGCACTGAGGACGCTCGCCCGTTAGGAGGTCCGGCCTCGGGGGACGGTGACCGGCGTTGGCTCAGTCATCGCACGGGACAGGCCCTGAGTCCGACACGGTCCCCTCGCACGTGTGAGCCGCTGAGGGCGGGACGTGAGAGCCGACAGCGTGAGGTCCACGTGCAAATAAATTCTGAGTCCCGCCTCATCTTCAAACACGTCAAACAAACAAGCACACAAGCACGCAAACAAAAGTGCATCTCAGAGCTAAGATTCTGAGGCATAAACGTGAACTTGCTCAAATGCCCGGACACCTTCGCTCAAAACGTGTGCGACAAACACGTCCTCGGTGATGTATGGCCTTGCTAAGTATCACGCGATGGGTTTGGGTGAAGGAATTCTCCCTGGAGTGTTGAGACTTTGCTGAACATCTTCATGAAGATCCTGGTTCGTCTCGACTACAGATGTGCGTGTCTCTCACACACACACACACACACACACACACACACACACACACACACACACAGTGTTGAAGCCCCGTCCATCACCTCTGTCCCTTCCGATGGCGACACGGAGCTGAGGGCCCACCGGGGAGGGGAGGGGAGGGAAGGAGAGGGCAGACGGCCAAGAGGGGGAGGCACAGGGCGCTGTCAGGCGCACCCCCTTGGGCCCGGCCATCCTGAGCAAACAGCTGCAGCTCAGCCGTGCCAGGGCGGTGAGCTCACAGGTCTCGAACGAAGACCGCGTCCCCGTGGGATGCAAACCCGCCCCGTCTGCAAAAAAGCTGGGCGGCGAGCCCAGCCCCAGCGTCTCTCCCCCGGTGTCGTCCACCCACTTCCTTCCCAGAAGCCCGCTCCGGGGGCCTCCGCTCCCGGCCTCCACGTGTCACCACCCAGGGGGGGCGAGAAAGGCCGCCTCTTGACAAATGCGTTTGCTTTCGCTCGGCTGACCTCTTGCAGCCGCAGAGTTTCGTCGGGACTCCAGATTTATGTTTCTGAAGAAAGAGAGAAAGAAAGAAAGAAAGAAAGAAAGAAAGAAAGAAAGAAAGAAAGA